>DVZL01000974.1:0-19658 GCA_018236625.1 Lasaia peninsularis
CCGTCGGGAATCGAACCCGAGCCTCGCGGTTAGTCGATGCGGTTAGGCGTGTACGCTAGCCACTCGGCCAACGAGGCCGAGGCGGTCATAATAATTGGTTTCACTTTATTATTATACATTATTGTGGTATTTTCATCACAATTTCCACCATATCTACATTTACGAACATAACTCTCATGTTTGATATGCAGTTGAGGAAAGCACTTCGAATTAAAAGATTCGTAGACGAGTTTATGACCCTCTGATATATGAGTTCAGTTGGTTTTTACGATCCACGTAATAGTGGGTCACATTCTTGCTCAGCAATACTATAAATCTGGTCATTTACAGCTCGGTATATAATAAAACTGTTTTGTGGGAAAATATTAATTGAATTACTTGATTGCTTACTTTTATTGCTTTAATTTGTCATTGTTTCTAGATCCAAACAGTATTTTTTGAAATTCGAAGCATGTTCGATTTTCAAAAATGATTAATCTTGTTTTCTAATAATTTTAACTTAAATCTAAGCCTTTGCCGTTATTGTTAAATTCAGTTTATTTTGTGAAAAATATTTAAGTAACCGTGATTGAATATTAACATCGTTAAAACACAATTCTTCCCTTGCGTTTTTTTAATGGGAAAAAGACAAATAGGATTTAACTTTATAATACTTTTTTTATTTTTATATATAATATAAAGGTCTAACCCATTAAGTTTTCTGCCATATTTGTAGGATTTTATAATGTCTATAAATGATGATGATCAAGAATTACCGCTTAATTATTTATAAAAAAAATCGGTTTTGGTTGGCACGGCCGTTGGTTATAACGTCAAACGTCTATATCAGCGCGTCACTGTGTTATATTGAAAGAAATGCAAATATCCCGATGCAAATTCAAGGTCTTAGCAGTGAGATGACTATATACGTTAAATATAGACACTAAATTCATGTTTCTATGAAGAATCGTTTGTAGTCATTAAAGGTCAAATGATATAGACTAATTCGTTATGCTCAATGATTTTATACACAAACTAGAGGTATACCTCAACAGCGCTTAAAACGCGTGCCGTGAATTGGTCCTACTTAGGACCAATTCACTCAGTCGGGTTGTGTTGTATTTCGAAAGTGCACAAATTACGATAGAAAAGTTAAAACAATAAAGAAATATCATATCCATCATATATATATATATATATATCATACAATACTAGCCGACCCGTGCCCACTTCGTTGGGTCCTACATTTTTGTGATGCGATTATGTTGTCTAGTTAGGTATCAGTCATACTTCAACTTCGACCTGATTACACTTGAATAACATGTATTGAGACATTTTTTTTTAATTTTCATTCATACCCCAAAAAGAATTGAACCAATCGCCATTAAAATTTATATGTGATCTATTATCTACACATATAATAAAACAATTAAATTCGATGAATTTCACAAAATAAAATTATCAATCAAGTGTAGTTCTAAAAAGAACTGTTGTAAGGACTACACCTATGTAGTCCTCAAAATAACTTTATGAGAAATCTTGACAAATATTATGCAAAAATTCCAATGCAATATTGCTCACGTCTGCTACCTACGTATGGAGCCAAACGCGCGACCTGCTACGAGTGGCTACCTTTTTAAACTCGCTATATCTTTTGAATGGAGTGTTCGATTAAAATAATTTAAACAGCAATATAAAGGTATTGAACTACTAATAAATAAAAAGTAAGTTATTTAGATAAGTATAAATACCATGGTATGAATATCGACATCTTATTTTCGTTGCCGATTTAAATAGTTTGTTAAATTATAAAAGTTTTTATATTGGCGCAACTGTAATACTTAGATATACCCATCGTATATATCGTAATACATTATCATCAATAGTTATTGCAGCGCACGCGATTTAAGGTATTTCAATAGTGATTTTTATCGATGGTGGTTTATGTTATTGAAGTTTTCGCAAGGATCCCTATCTTTTTTTAAATAAAATACAGCCTACTTGTTGTGTTACTTTGGAAAGATGTACCTTCATAATGGTGAAACCCGGCGAATTTTAGCTGAACAAATTTAAGCTTTGATGAACATATTAATATAATGACACAAATTAATAATACATACAGAAAGAGATTAAAAATTAAAAGAAATACATATATAATTTTTCGTTAACCTTTTTTTTTTGATACGGACTAACTTGTTGCTAACCGAGTGGTTCTTACAACTTCACCGGACTTTACCTCGTTAACACATAGAATAAGTCTTAGAAATTATTTTCGGATATAGAAACTTTAATTTTCACAAAATGAATTTCTAATTCTTCCGTCGGATTTTATCATCCAGCGCTTGCCGCCTCTTTCTCAATTTTTTAAATCTTAAGGGATTTAAGGGATTTTAATCTGATCAGGGATTAGTCCAGCTGTTCTCGCGTATAAATGGTACAACCGAACCGACTTTCCTGGGGTTATATACCCAAATCATAAAACGGGATCTAATACTAAGATTTCACTGTCCGTCTGTTTGCTATCAGGTAATATCTCATAAACCGTCAGTTGGAACGTTGAAATTTTCACACACATACAACGAAGGGTTTTTTTTGCCGTTTTGTCAGAAAATGGTACTTAACCCTTCGTGCACCAAGCGACGCGCACTTGACTGTTTTTTTAAAAATAGATATAGAAACATTAAAATAGCTACAATCACTTATTCCAACGTACCGTGCATAGACTGCCGCTGTCTTTGTTCTTGACATTCTCGCCGTGCGTTCGGTACATCCGGTGGAAGCCAATGGACGTACCTTAAAATGTTTCCGTCTCACCAAAATAAAGATAGTTAATGATATTTTTAGCACTGCCACATTTTACTCGCGTATCCTCGGACCAAACAGCTTGGGAGGGAGAATCTGTTTCCTTCCCATGTGAAGCAGAAGGAACACCAACTCCAATTGTATTTTGGACTATGGAGGGCTCACAAGTAAGTATTATTCTATTTGTTGTCTGTTGATATCAACTATCGGTTGCAAAGTTAGATTGTGGCTTTTATATAAATTATAGTACGTATGAGTCTAGTATGTAAGTTACCATTTAGAAATATATTTTTGAAATAAATTGTGAGTAATATTTACAACACAATTTATAGGAAAAAGATTTAGACTAACCAATTAAATGATGATGATATATATGTCAGTTTCACAATTATAACTTAAAACTAAATCTAATTAAAAATATCGTAATCCCTTTTAAATAATTTTTCTGAACTAAGTTAACGATTATAATAAAAGTAATTTCATACTTAAGACTAACATTTAACAGGTAATTTATTTTAAAAAATAAATAAATGTATAATTTATTTTCTTTTCTAAAAACATCGAAAGTTTATTTAAAAATATTTACGGCTTTAGCCTTGATTTATGAAAATTAAAATGAAGATGGTAAATAAATATTCTTACCTACCTACCCTCTCCTATCTATCACGTTGTTTTAGGAACTGATCTTTCCAAACTCAATACATGGATCAGGGTCCTTGTATTTGGATAGAGTGCAAGCTCAAGACGCCGGGAGGATGACCTGTGTTGCAGTGAGTGCAGCTGGAAGTACACTTCACACCGCTACTTTGCAAGTATGTTGTATTTTCAACAAATATTCCGGAAAAATACTTTTGAATAATGAATTACTTCTTAATTCAAATTCCAATTTCGTATTTTGTGTAAAAGAGTGTGTTCCTCTTTAGGTCCAAATTCTTCCGAGATTGATTTTAATAATGGAATTCTATAGGAACAGAACTCTTTAAATTTTACAGACTGTTTTGGTTTTTTAATAAAAAGACCTTGTGTTGTTGAGTGCAAAAGTGCAAATTTTGATTTAACTCCAAAATAAGTAAACATTAAAATAACATCTATCTAATTTGGTTTAACTCAAAAACCGATTTTATCTTCAATCTTTAATGAAACAGGTTTTAAGAAGAGAGGCTAATTCTTTTACTGGAAATTCCGAATCGTCTTCACCACAACCAGAAGTTAACAAGCCCCAAAACCACTCCCCTATGACACAGTATGAGCTTGTACAAGCGCGACGATATTTACAACAAGATGTCTTGGCTTTGAGAAGAGTTGAAGGAATATCGTCGACTACATTAAAAATTGTTTGGGATGTAAGTAAATATACATTATCACATTATGTATTTACGTTATGTAGAATGAATCATGTGCCTCTCTACCTGACAATTCATAAGCGAGCGAGCATAGGTTAACTGGTTAACTCCCAATTAGACCACTGATAGGAAAGTACCTACTGTGCAGCGACTCACCTACCACCCACTCACCGTTCTACCTATTGCTATCGCCATAATGACTTTAATGTGTTCCAGTTCGGTATGATAGTTATAAGACTTACATATGAGGCCACGGGCAACAACACACCTCCAACATCTAAGGTCATGAAAACCGCGTGCTTGTTTTCAATATTTTTCCATAAAAAAACAATAATAATAATAAATATTAGTAATATTACTGGACAAATTACACAAATTGATTTTACCCCAACGTGAGCAAATTAAATGCTTGTGTTGCTATGCAATACTACTAAGTCGTAGTATTTTACGACTAAGTTATTACTTTTAATGTGATTTGTATATACACATAATATTATATAACAGCACAAAAAACTATGATATATTTAAAAAATGGCCCAAAATTAAATAACGCGAAATATAAAGTGTACATATTTTTGAACAAATGATATGTTATTGTTTTTCTATAATGTCATTTAAATTAATAAATATTTGTTTCTATGTTTTTTAGATTCTGTATTTTTTGTATTTATAGATTACCAAAAAAACAAATATTTGATCTTCGTCTCCATGATCATTTTTTTCTGTAATCGGTTATATATATATTCTTTAGGAATTGTTACTTTTAATAGTAAAGTAAAACAAAGGTACGTAGAGAAAATTAAGAAATACTCATATTTTCATATAATAAACCAGCAAGCAAGCCAATGGGCCACCTGATGAAATGTGCCTGTCATTGCCTACGGACATTCGCAACAAAAGAGGGAAAACTTTTTTATAACGATGTCTCTTAAAAAGAAACATAAAAATTCAACATCTTGAAAGATCTCTCTTACAACAGAATTCAAATTGTAATTATATTCTATTGTTGAATCGTACAAAAGCATTTCGAAAATATTATTAGTTGATCCTTTGACCTATTTCAGTACACAATGAAAAATATTTAAATTGATCTAAAATAACTTTATCTTTCTTTGGCATATTTGTTTTGAATGAATATTCTTATATAGTGTATTATATATTTAACAAATTGAAGTCCGACTGAATATGAAAAACCATAGCAGTGCAACAATTTATCTTGGTATAATATATTCTCGGTCTACCTATTCCGTCAAAGATGGTCTTAAGCTGCATGTCAAGTAGGGTAGCCTTAAACTTACATATTAGGCCTTCAATGTCTGTAGGCCACGATTATCTCTGCCCATACATTTTTACAATAAACTTTAATACCACATAAAAGATAGACTACCTTTAAATAAATTAAAAAAATATATAAAATCTAAATATTACGACAAAAATTGCTGGGATTAATTGCTATTTTTTAATATCTTTTATTGTTGTATAATGTAACATTAATGTATTTAAAAAATAAGAAAAAAGGCAGGCCCGCTGTGTTTTTTTCACCGGATCTTCTTAGGTAGTGGCCGCGTTCCGATCCGGTGGTATATTTTAGACGTAGGTATATAAACGATCCACAAGAACCGCTTGTAAATTAAATATTTTCTATTCTATTCATCGGAAAACCGTGTACTTGTTCACTGTCGCATCAAGTAAAACATGCACAATTAGAGATATTTCAGTGTTGCCCTTTTATTATACGTCAGGAAGTGTGTTGATAGACAACAATAAAGTTTATAATCCACTACGTACGTTTAGTCTTTGCTGATCGCCAACCGCATCCCCCTCAAACGTTCGTGTTTGTATATGTCAGTCATTTCGAATTGTAGAAATTAAGTTGATGAACCACAAACGTATTTAAATTCAGCTATTTATCTTAAATATATAATTTAATTTATTTATATACTAGATTTCCGCACGGCTTCGCCCGCGTGGTATATTTTAATAACATAAATAACTTTCAAAGAGCAGAATTCCGATTTATAAAACTGGTTGCGTAAAATCTTTACTCTTTTTTAATTTAATCGGATAAAAAGTAGCCTATATGTTATTCTCATGAATAAATTATCTTACTGTACTGTTTTTTTCAAATCTGTTAAGTAGTTTTTTCGTGAAAGAGTAACAAACACACATCCATTCACATATGTCCATCCGTACTAAAAAACTTTCGCGTTTATAATATTAGTAAGATTACTGAATTTAGTACAACATAATCTGTAACATTTTAATAAAATTGTAACTTAAATGTTGTCATTGGAAAAAATAAATTAAAAGCAAAAAAACTTTCTAGAAAAAGCTTTTATTATTTTTCGAGTTGCTCTCAACGAGCCTTTTCATTGATACACAGATTGTAGAAATGCTTTAATTACAACTATTCTGCCATCTTGGTTGGTCCGCCATATTGGATTTAGAATGATGTCATGTACCATATTCTGCATTGTCATCCAAATTAAACGTGTGTACAAAATTGCAGCTTAATCGGGTGAAGATATCTACTTCAAATTGAATTCTAAGATTCCACCCGAACATACATACATACTTACATACATTCAATGCAAGTTAAATAAAAGCGTTTAAAATAGCAGTGTACATTTATGAAATTATTAGAACTTTAAATTACTACACTGTACTGAAATGAGGTTTCTACGACCAGTAGATTAAATAATTTTTAAAGTATTAATTCAATTGAATTGTGAAATCAGGGATAACATTTTATATGAACTAAGTAGCCCTATTAGAACTAAATACTTAGCTTTAACATACGGACGCAGCTGCGGGCAATGGCTAGTGTTATACGTCAACCAAAAATAACAATTTCCTGTTTTGTAGGTGTTAACTGATTATAACGAATATCTCGAAGGTGTCAAAATATGGTTCAATGGAACGTCCCTCAACCGACAATACATCGTAGAATTATTGAACACACAACCGGCCAATACAACTCTGGAGAGCTTAATAGAATTAGCCAAATATGATAACTTTACCATGACCACGGTACATAACAGTGGTTCATCTAGTCATGTTCTAAGTGGGTTAATGCCGTTCGGACGGTATAATATTTTTCTAATGCCGTTTTACAAATTACTTCTTGGAAAACCGTCCAATTTGAAAAGTGGTTTCACGGAAGACGATAGTAAGTATTTTTAGTTGTTATTATATTTTGCATTAATGATACACTATTAGGAAGTATCAACTTAGTACGAAGAAAGGTGATTGACCAAATATTATTGGTATAAAAAAATCTGTAGGGCTAGAATTCGAAGATGGAAAAGAACATGCATTACAGTTCCCTTGCGTGGAGAGAATCAAATACCTTTACGATTACTACATCAGTTTCGATTCCTGCATAGGTACTTGTTTAGCTTCGTCCATATGCATTACTCTTCATACAAATATGCCGGCTTCGGAGACTCTTGACCACCCTAGGATAACACTTGAGCAATTTGGTTGTGGTATGTTAACTCATAATGGTATGTCTCCTCGGGTGTAGGTAACTAACCATATATCTGTTTTGTCAATATTTTATCACCATGAAAAGTATGTTTTGAAATCTGATTTCCACCAGGAATAGGACCAATTTTTAAATTTTTTGTTACATAAGGATTTACGGTAACTTAATTTAGAATATAGGGAAAATAAATTTAATACATATATAAATGACGACACGGGTCAAGGGAGAGTGCTGAGACTATATTGAGTTATTTGGGACAATATAGTTAGGAGGTACAAAAAGTCGCAAAAATAGTTTGATTTATGTATTTTTCTTTGCTGTATTGTCAAAATATGAGTGATAGGGAAAATGGATCAAGTGCCACTGATCCCGGTGGAAGGCCTGATTGAAGCCGTCAAAATTGATTACCGTGCAGCACTTTCTCTGTGTTCATTCGTGTTTTTGCGAAAACTAAATTCTCCCTTTTTTATGAAATATTTTCATATTTCTATGGGGAATAGGTTGTATTTATGAAGACGATATAGTAAAGTGCTGTCCACGTTTTATCACTTGCCTTAACTGATACTGATGTAAAGCACTTTTTTACTAATACCAGTAATAAGTAAGTTGGTATATTAAGCATATATTATATGTAATCACTTAAATTTTCCACTTAGTAAGTATTTTTTTTATTACCAAAGTATAACTACTTATTAACAATATATTCAATCCTCCACTAGTACCGTCAGCACCGCCTCAGAACGTTTCAGCGGGAGTTATAAACGCAACATCAGCGTGGATTCGTTGGGACCCTCCGCCAGTTCACACGTGGAATGGTGAACTCTCCGGATACTTGGTGAGATCATGTTTATCATTATTAACTGATCACAGAGATTTCGATTTTAATTTTCTACAGTCTTAGCACAGTTCTACTACACTAGCAAATTATCTAGCTAGCATTTATTCGCAATTGAGTAATAGATTAAATTTCTTCCTTCCTTTAAATACAAGTTATTAAACATTTTTTAACTTGTTTGAAAGTTTGATCTTTTATAACAATGATAGGTAAAAAAATCAGAAGAGTTAATTTATTGAGATACCCTCATGTGATATGCGATAAATACAGAAACGGCTACTGCTTTTAGATACTTCAGTCTTTCTACCCTATTCCATCTTAGTAGTAAATTTTTAATGGGTCTTTGTCACTGTCGATATAGCGTTGCGGGCCCATCATATAATTATGATTACAGTCTTCTTTCGTGAAATGTACCTATGAGGAGACCAACGTCCACCTATACCCTGGGACCTAGATTAATATTTCAGATGTAGGATTTCTTTTGAATGACTTATAGTGACTGAACTGGACTTGGTGTTGCGTTCTATGGGGTTCCGTGACTGTTAGGTACCGAGCGAAAACAGATGGAGGAAGAGGACGTGTCACGATCAGCTCAAAAAAAAATGTTCTCAATATGTGACTTACGCGGTCTAGATAGAAGTGCGAGTGGGCGGCGGCGCCGGCGGGCGCGTGGTGGGCCAGATGTCGCTGGGCGCGCGCACGCGGGCGGCGGCCGCCAGCTCGCTGCGGGCGGGCGGGCGGTACAGCGCGCGCGCCGCCGCCGTCACGCGCCGCGGGCACGGGCCCTTCAGCGCGCCCGCAGACATACTCGTGCTGCCCGCCGCCTCGCACAGGCACTACGTGCGGTCAGTACATTTTGGTTTACTTATTTAATTTCTTGGTTGAATTAATCTGACACCGAATCAGATTACCGATCAATGTAAGAAAGTTATCTGCGTTCGGTGCGGATGATGAATGGTACATTGAAACACATTTTATATAATATGATTAAAATAAAAAGAATACTTTGTATTTTAATACAATAGATATCTAAAAAAATGAACGAATGATTTTTTTAACTTACCAGCTACTTAAAACGTTAATTAATTATTACTCTCTTTGGTACCACGTATTACTCTTAAACACTAATTCAATTACAAATACACTTAGTACTACATAATCTCGTTTGTTACGAAGAATGTCTAAGATACGCAACTTTGTATTTCGATAAGCTATACTTTAACGGTTTAACTACATTGTTTTAGAACGGAACCTACGAGGAATAAAGCATTACTATCGATGTTCCAAGAAACGTGGCTCCTGGTTCTGTGTTTAACTTTATTAGCAATACTTGTGGTCGGTGCGGCCATCTTTGTTTATTTACGGCGTCGCCAGTCAAAGCATAGAAAGGGTCAAAGTACCGCAGGTAAGACACGTTTTACTATTTTATTTAAAGGTACATGCATACTAGACTATTACTTAACTGCATAACCAACGATATCCTGCAACTTCACTCACATGAAGACAGATAATAGTTACCTAAAATTTTAATATTAATTTTTTTGTCAAATCTGGATAATATGGATTTTGATATTCACAACCTGCTCATGAAATATTTAAATGTAGATTTCTAATGTAAGTTACGATTATAGTTAATAATTAAGTATCATTTACAAAAGAAATACTTATGCTCATTCAGTTTAATTTATTATTAATTTATAAGGTATGCTTAGATTCAATACATTTATCTCTTATATTATTTTATGTCATAATAATACGTTACGAATTTTATTTCTTATAAATGTAGTAACATAATATACAGACGGATTAGTGACACTTCTACTAAAATAAGTATAAACACTTATCAGCGGCGTGTGCAGGATTATGACACCGGGTATGCAGCGGATTACTTGGTTACAATTTTTTTATTTTATAGATTTTTACCTTTTTTATTTAGTTTCATAAGATTTAGATTATAGCTATATCGGAGCACATCCTGTCTCAAAGCGTAAACAGTGCTTATGTGCTCTATAGAGTGCACGCCCCTGATTATAAAATATTTATAAAAATTCAGACAAGAATATTATTTTGTGAACACATAGCTTTTATAATAGTTTGAAGTTATTTGTTATTTTGAGAAGTGTAATATTGTAATTGTTTTAGGGACAACAGTAGCCAATACAAATACGCAGTGTTTGTTGGGGAAAGAAGCGGTGTGGTTGAGAGAAAGACCATTGTATGAAGGGTCAAATGAACCACGAATAGAAATTTTGAATTGTCATCAAAGTTTATTACACAGTAAGTGGATAACATGAGTTTCTAAATGATGTCAAAAACATTTAATATAATATTTTAAATGCGGTAATATGTTTATTATTTTTCTGGTGTTCATGATTCAGCCTCACAACTAATTGTCTATTTGATTAAAATAACAATACCGTACATATTATACATATTTCAGATGTAAGATATTAAAACTTTTGTATGTTATTTATATTAAAATATTTATACGTTTTATAAAATTGCATCACCATCTGCGATATCCAAATGTTGAAACACGGACATTGTTTGAGCATAATATTTGAAACACATAACAATGTCTGGGATTGTTTTGTAACCTGATATGGTAACGGACTTGCTCCCTGTTACGTCATCGGATCGATATAGCCGATATCTTCAGCTAATTGTGGGTGCATGAGTATGTACCTATTTATTTTGGGTAACAAATAAGTTGTTACCCAATCAGGGATATGGGAGTAATGAATTTAAGCTATTTTGAATCAAATTAGGTAAATTTAAATTAAATTAATGTGTTCCAAAAACTGTCAAATACCTAAATGTGACAATCTGTGGCTCGAGGACCACATGCTGGACAAAATCGGTAATTATTCTGATAATAAGCATTTTATATCAAAGAGCAACCTTAAATAAACTCGAGTAACGGTACACATAGAAATTCAACAATCCCTTAAAACGAGACTTGAAATAAAGAGGAGTTTTTCCAGGTGGTCACACCATAGGTACGATGGCCATGGAAGCTGAGTATAGCCTGCCGCAACACACCACCACAGTCAATGTATTGTCTCAAGTAGACAATAGAATTCCACCGGAACCTTACGCGTCGAGTGCGATCTATACGGAGTTAAATTACCAGGTTTGATGACTTGTTGATGTTTTAGTTTGAGAATGACGATGAGATATTCTTTGTTATGTTGTTTTGTTTTTTACTCATAAATGGTCAGCTAAATGTGAGTTGGATTCGCTCATTAAGGATACCGTACCAATTATCCATAAAAAAGCTTTAACAGACTTGTAAGTTGTATGAGAGAACATTATACAGCTACAGAAATACATCAATTGTAAAAATTTCTACTCCATCATGGTTTACGTGTGATAGCCTAGTGACAGACAAACAGACAGGAAGCGGAGTCTTAGTAAATATGGTTTTGTTTTTTATCCTTTAGGTATGGAACCCTTAATAACGAGTAGCCAATTAGCACAAAAATATAATTATAAATTATAGTCTATCTTCTAAATCGGAACACGACAAAGACAAGCTTTAGTATAAATTCATATTTATGGGAGTGGAATAAGGGAACGTAAGTGTAATGGACCCGCGAAGTTGGATATTTTGTTCTAGTCTTGTTCTTAAGTAAACTTTCTCAGTGTTTTGTAGATTTTCAAATGAATATTTGGAAATGGATTTATTACAATTGGCAAACAGAAGGTGCCTATGTCGTATTAACGGGCATTAAATATAGCTATTTCAACAAAAATAACATTTTGCAAAGTCCCGCCAAAAACATTAGCATAGTGCAGCATGATCAAGCAAAACTAACGATTTATTCTCAATGCGAAACTTTGCATCTTTAGGAGAACAAGACTGCAGTCCATGACGGTATAGCAAGTTGATCTAATTGTCTAGTTGTGTGTATTTAAGTTTAATATTTTTAACTACTAAGAGCCTCGGTAGCCAAGCGGTACGTGCTTCGGACTCGGATATTTGAGTATTCCAGGTTCGAACACCGCCATTCACCAATGAGTTTTTTTTTTATTTATTATATATTTAAGTACAAGTATTTTCCGAATGTTCTTACGGTGGAGGAAAACATTGTTAGGAAAACCGGCATTCGTGCATCACGGAACTTAATATTGCTAACAGTGGGTGTATATTATATAGTACCTCTGCCCACCCGTTCGGGGAATGGGTGTGACGATTTTATTTATTTATTTTTTTAGGATCAAACAGATGCTGAAGACTCGTGTATAAAATGTGCAGCAAGCCCAGAGTCCTACGACAACAGTATGGTTAGATCATTCGCGGAAAGTAATCAGTATTCTAACGAAGAATGTTCCACTTGTTGCCGTAGTAGTAGTTCAACGTTAACAAAAGACTACAGTGATATGACAAAATGTGGAGATGACGAAGAAGTACAGCACATGTCGTTGGATGAATGCCCGTCATGTAAGACTATGCAGTCGAGATCTTCCAGCCAACACGACGCTGGTAGGGAATGGGCTGCAATTACGGATGTAGAATACGACTACCCGCAGTGGCAATGGCTGGACAGGGAGAATAGTTTTAGACAAATGACCCAAGATTCAAAACATTCCAGTCAGGCGCGACGAAACGAGCAGAACCGTAGAATGAACTTGTGCGATATACTACCACCTCCACCATATGAAAGGTAATGACGATAATATGTTGATATACCTATATTTTATAATACATTAACTTTACTGTAAAAAATATATAAAGAATAATACTGGTTAAATTTTACTCCAACTCTTAGAGGGCAGAATTTTACCACCGTATAATACTTAACGCGCAAAATACACTCTATTTTTATTGTAATCGGTTATAAAGTAGCCTTTGTGTTAGGTATTCTGATGCATTCGCTATATTGCTGTAAACTTTAGTGAAAATCCGTTTGGTAGTTTTTGCATGACAAACACACAGGTAAACCCACTCACAAACTTTCGTATTCATAATATCAAGAGGGATTCGATAAAGAATGATCTTCGTATAAGTTATTTTGAAGTATAATTTCAATGACTTTTTAATATGAAATCTGTCTTTGTAAATTAGGTGTTTTGTTCCGACCAGTGTGCCAAATCCGTAACGATATAATAGTTTGTGTGAATGAATATATTATAAATGGATGCATGCATGGTTTATACGGTTGGATGGATTGAATTAAGAAATTAAAAAAAATTACGCAATATGTACACGAAAATCAATCATAAAAAACTGCGTCCATTTTTTCTCTACATTCCACTTAAAACTGAAAAAAATATTTAATGTTATCAGTATTTACTTTTTCTTCGTTATCTACGTGTGTATAATAAATATATAAATTCTATTTGTTACAGAGACTCACCTTATAGAGAACTGCATGTATTTACAAACAATTCTGGTACGTCAGGATGTTCGGGACACACATATAGGAGTTAGGTGTAGTGCGATCGTGTTGTGAACAAATATCTTTAGAACGTAACAAAGCAATACTTAAATTTTACTGAATGTACATAATGTATAGTAATTATGTGAAATGGTAACATGCGATGATTCTAATTAGGGGTTGTTATAGCTATTAGTTTTGGGGATCACTGTATGAATAATTCATAAATTAATTTGTAAAAGTACGAACCAGTGTAATATTTAAAAGGCGGCGCATATCTCTTGTATACCGTATGTAAAGTACTGAGTTTTAAATTTAGGATTCAATAACCAGTAAAAAGGCAGATTAAGATTGATAGTCAATAGTTGCTACAAGTAAACAAGGTAGGCCATTAAAAGCTACGCGTAAAATATATATTGATAAACTTCGACCACAATAAATTACTAGACCATCTATAAAAAGTTAACCAAATCGGTTCTAACCCTTAATATCTAGCGATGTTTTATAATGCGTATCTGATAAAAGTGGAGTAATCAATGTGGTGTCAATACGAAGGTATTCATTTTCCTTAATTTCTCTCGAAGCTAATGCTTACTTTACACTTTTGCTAAAATACTGGTTTCATTGAAATTGTTTGCTATCAGAACAAATCACGACAAAGGGGACTTTCGTGTGGAATGAGATGCCAAAATATATATTGTGTTATTAGTGGCTTTTTACAATTTACAGTTTCCTTTTTTTTCGAGCGTAGTTGGTTTCGACTTTGATACACGTGGTCATAGATTTTTTCAGTTTATTTGAAAAACATTACGTTGCCTGGAAATAGTTACCTAATGATACATAATCGTGTATGTATGAGTATTTACCTCTGCCTACCATCTTGGGGATAAGAGCGTAACAATATTTATTTATTTTCTATTTTCAAAATGTACCCGAAGGTATAAACTTTTACTTTTTGTTCTATAGCAAATAGTATTCACTGGAAGCTAGCATTAAATCAAAAAGTATCGGAGTCTACTTTTTAAAAATTTAGGTGCTAAGGCCTGTCTAGTAATTTATTATTGGTTGAAGGCGATAAGATCAATTAAGATATAAATACTAGCCGAAATGACACTCATCCTAACAACACGCGGAGGGAAAGACGTCAATAATGATTATCTTACTTGATAATCTAAAGAGCTTGGATATTTCAGATGTATGTAACGCTTCTATCAAATTATCTTAATTTTGATTGTAAATTTTTTTTCACATTCCTAATCTATAATTAAGTGACTCTATATAACTGTAACCGTGAAGAAGACATTTTGTCGTTGAGATATATTAAAGTCGTATAGCATCTGTCCAAAATATATTATTGCAAGCAGATGAGCTTAATGGTTGCTCTTGTGTCTATTAATCATTGATACGAGTCGTATCGGACTGATACGGTTTTAAAATTAACTTATATAATATTATTTGACATAAAAAGATACCATCCAGGTGTTTATGATATTACTAATATTTAGATTATAAGTTTATTTAGATAATTATATAGTCTCTTTGATCGAACGTAGTCAGTGTCCGACTTTGAGGCACGATGAGGTCTCGGGTTCGATTCCTGGGTTCGTGTTCATGTAACATGGTTGACTAATCATGGGTGCATAATAATATGTACCCCAGTCTATCCTATCGTGGGTTTAGGTTAAATAGTATAAACTTTTAAAAGTGGTAAAAAACAATCGCCTAACTTAATTAAACGAACTTTCCTGTATTGAAGTTCAATTTTTATTGTCTTTTGTTCTTAAAAGGGATCACATTCATGATTCATTGCGTTAAAGCTGTACATTTTAAAAACCGCGATATATGAATGTTTTAAAATATGATCGGCAATATACACCATAATATATAAAACAATAGCTTAATATATTTTACTCGTAGCTTTTTATAGAATTTATTTATCTAGAGTCTGTGATATAGTATAATTTCTCGATCGATTTATTAATTTTGTAAATATTTATAGCATTTGATACCACTATACAATTTTATCTTGTATTCTATTTATTGCGTAGTGTTAATGTTTTCTATACAATCATAGCTCAATTGTGTAAATCGAACGGTTGTAGATTTTTGTATCGAATTATTAGTTAATTTTTGTACTATAACATATTTAATTCTGTAAAACCAGTCAACATTAAAAGTGAATGCATTTTATTTCGTATTCTTTGATCTCTCTATTATTTATTTTTATATATATTTTAAATAAAACACATTTCACATATAATTAAACTGTAAGAGATCGCTTGTACATGGAAAAATTATATAAAAAAACATAGCCCATTATGGGGCATTATAGGGATTTATATACATAAGATAATACAAAACAATGTTTTTTTACTTTGTCCGTTTGTCTGTATGTTTGTGCACGTTAATCTCAAAAATGGCATAAAGTAAATTTTACATTTCATGATTTAAACTATAATATGTGTAACAGCGCCTCTGGTTGAGCGTAGTCAGTATCTGACTTTGATGCACAAGGTCCCGGGTTCGTACCTGGCTACGGTAACTTGTTTTATGAGTTTTTAGTTTATCTTAAAAAACATTACGTTGCCCAGGATTTGTTTCTCATATGTTAAACGACTTATCACCTATTACATAATGGGATGTGAAATCGTCGGCTAATCGTGTGTGCATATGTACTTCTGCTTACTCCTTTGGGGATATGGGCGTGGTGATTTAAACGTGATAACTATTTAGCTAGGGCATAACATGGCATATTCAGGATATTGACAGGGAGGTCTAACGATATCTGAATGCGTTGTATTTTGTAGTTAATTAGTAAACAAATGTGCTTAAATCTGCACATTTGTTGAAGCTACAAATACGGAGAGGCTTCAACTGAAACTGTTATAACAATTACAGCCTTAATCAGCTTTCCTCGTAAATGGCTAAATACATTTGTGTCCGGGTGGGTTTCGCAGCCTGCGTCTAACCTTAGGGGGTTACCATGGCAACGCGAGGCTACCCCCGTTGCACCCTTGATATTAATACCCGTAATAATTAAACTTGATTGCATTTCACACCAGGTGTTGGATGTCGGCTCTTGTCAAGAAACAGGACTTATGACCCTATGTCAGTGAATTTGATGTTTTGAAAGCCAATTACCTCAATAATAGGGTGAAAATAGACATCCATTTTTTAATTTTATTTTTTACGTACCAAAGTTTTTCTTTTGAAAAAAAAGGCTAATTATCTAGAAGTAAAGAATTATTTATGTGGTGAGTTATTTAAGGGTTTTAAGGGATATTAGGTATTATTTTTTTAAATCATATACATGAAAATCTTGCAACGCGATGGAGTCCCGAAATAGCTCTTACAATCACTGTGGTTTTTAAGGTTTCGTACCTAAAGGGTAAAAAACGGAACCCTATTACCCTAGACTTCACTGTCCGTCTGTTTGTCTATCTATCATCAGGCTGTATCCCATGAACCGTGATACCTAGCCAGTAGAAATTTTCACAGATGATGCATTTTTGTTACTGCTATAACAACAAAAATTAAAAACAGAAATAAGTATTCAAAGTGTGCTCCTATACAACAAACTTGATTTTTTTGCCGATTTTTTTATAGATAATGGTATAGAACCCCTCATGCTTGAGTCCCACTCGCACTTAACGGATTTTTTTATCTATACGTGGTAATTACAAGTATTTGGATCGGCTGGTAAGTTAACATCTCAAAACAAGATAAGAGTTTGTCGGTATACCACAAAAATGATATTATATACTAATACTCGTACTTTACGTATAGCATACTCGTACATTTACATACTCGTACATATACATTTGCTAAACACTCAGATCCAGAAAGGCAGTTTATTGATCGCTTCGTTGGTCGAGGGGTTAGCGTACACGCTAAGTACATACGCAAGGTTCGGATTCGATTTCCGACAAGGGCGGCTATTTGCGTGATGAACATGGAAGTCAGTATCAGTAGCAATGTCAAACTCGTAGGAGACGGATAACATTATTTCGATTCTAAATTTTGTGCGACTTAATTCAAAATCCCCATATACCAACTCGATTTTACTGTTTTACTTTTATTATCAATAAAAAATATTATTATATTTTTGTTGTGTATCTACTCAAAAAGCTAATCCACATATTTAGTTAAAATCAATAATTTGCCATGGAATACGATAAACAGATATAATATCAAGATATTTCCCCGTGTCGGTCCGGGTCTTTTGTGTAGAATAGACCAACTGCTTTCTTACCAGGCAGCTCGTACGCAGGCGAGCATAGATTTACTGGGTTACTACCAACATGACCACTGGTGATAGAGTGCTGTGCAGCAACTCGCCCAGGTAAAGATCCATCGCCTTACCTATTCCTGCCGCCATAATGACAGGTAATAAGGAAATGATAAGGTCTAACAGCCCGGCCACAGGGCAGCGGCGCACCTACAACATCTATGGTGTCTACCCATTGGAGACCCGTGTGCCTGTTCGCTGGATTATACTATAAAAAAAAACTAGGTAGTTTTTAAAAACGTTTTTGCTCAAATATCACAAATTGTATTTTTTAAATTCAGTCACTTTCATTCTAAGGGTGCGATGTACTTTTATAACGTGTTCTTCAAATTTAGGAGGTGATTGAGCCCTGTGCAACTACTCGTCCGGATCAGCATATCGCTTTACTTACTAGTGTAGACTTGAACACGTCATCAGATAACGAAGCACTAATGTATAATAACTGTCTATAGGTATGTCTATTGCATAACGAGATTTGCCTGCTTTAAGTATGTAAGATACAACCATGGCCTATAGACACCGTAGTTGTTGTAGGTGGTAGGCCTGGTGTGCAAGTCTACCGGCTACCAATTCTGTTTTTTCTTTATATGATAACATTATATTTACTACGATCTCCGGAAATCTAAACAAAAAAATAAAATTGAAGTGTCTGTATGTAATATTAAAACAACTGCTTTTTACTAAATGCAGATGTATGTTTACAAGATGCATATAACAAAATAATATTTTTTAGATTTTTTTTCTGTACTTTTGTTTGTACTCGCTAATCTCTGAAACGGCTGAACAAATTTTGACGGGACTTTCACTGGCAGACAGCTGATGTAATAAGGAACGGCTTAGGTTACTTTTACTTTAGAAATGTAAAAAATAAAATAAATAAAAACGCGGACGAAGTCGTGGGTGCAACTAGTTTGTTATAAAACTGTAAACATTTCGTCATCATGAGACAAAACCATGTAATGGAATAGGTCCAGATTTTCCAACATATTAAAAAGGAAAATTTCGTAGAAGTTTTAATTTTGTCAGGGGCTTAAACGTCACATTTTTCTTCCGTATATTAATCAAGACTCCCCCACAGTACGTTTCCTGTATCAAAGGAAACGCTGTCCGTCGTATCACAAAGTCGAGAGGCGACGGGGAGACGTTGAATGAGATGCAGGCGGGCGGTCCCGAGCTGGATGCGGTTTTTGTTGGAAGGATAATACGTTGAAAACAATATTACCCTTAGTAAATATTAACTTAATGCTAAGTACCTACTTCAATTATTAATATCTGTTAAAATTGTGTGCTGTTGAGTATTTCTGGAATGCGATGACCCCGTAGCCCGCTAGCGGAATAATATTATATAAATAGCTTATTCTACAAATGGTAGTGTCTTGCGACAACCTAACGGTATTGATACCACTATCTTACCTTTTACGCCGCTATTATGTAATAGCTCTCCATCGTCGTGCTCCGTTTTATAGAGTACTAGCTTTCCGCCCGCGGCTTCGCCCGCGTGAATTATTTTAATAACACAGACAACTTTCAAAGAGCTTTTTGT
>DVZL01000975.1:0-19653 GCA_018236625.1 Lasaia peninsularis
TGCATTGTCATCGGTCCTTGATAGGTGTGCAAAGTTTCGAATCAATCCGACTGCTGGAACTTGGCAAAAATCAAGCTTAAAGATTCCGCTACATACATACATACATACCTACATACATACATACATACATGTATGTACATACATACATACGTACAACCCAAGCTAATAAAAACGTATTAAAAACAAAAAAACAATGCTATAATAATTAATCCCAATACTGGTCCGGGTAGAGGACCCGTACCCGTAGTAGAGTGTAAAATATACCATCAGCCTTTCTACCAGGCAGCTCGTAAGAGGCAAGCATAGATTATCAAAGTAATTGCCAACAAGACCACTGGTGATAGAGTGCTGTGCAGCAACTCGCCCGGATCCACCGCCTTACCTATTTCTACCGCCATAATGACAATGTCGTGGAGGGTAGGGTAGCCGGTAGACTTGCACATCAGGCCTTAGTTCCCGGCCACAGAACAACTATGGTGTTTAAAGGCCACTATTGTCTTTTACAATCAGGAGAGCCGTATGCATGTTCGCTTCCTTAATCCATAAAAAATGTACTATTAGCCCTCGTGATCTCGTCCGCGATTTTTGCGGCAGTCTGTGTATGACAGTTTTTTGCGATTCCGTCGAGCAGCGTATAACATACATTCAAATAGGTAATAAATTTCTCAGATCAGGTGTTTGTTTAACATACAATTACTTGTGACCCTGATAAAATACTTTAGCCAGCTTATAATGACATACACGATCAAAGGCGCTTGCAAGTTTTGAGTTTCAACTTAATACGATGGTTTAATGGACAATTCAATTTACCTTAATATTTTTACTACTTACTTTTAATTGATTTGTTAGAATATAATTAACTTTAACTTTATGTACAAACCTAAAGTGTAGCTTCAGATTAAATCTATGAAATTTTGATACTATATCTGTAGCAACTGGCGCAGCGGAGGGCTTCGTGACCTATTATTCAAGTCTCCTGACTTACCTTAGGCACACCTTAGGCCCCAGCCTCTCACAAAACCTGGTCTTACTTATTTTTGTTACATAACAATTTGGAATTGTTGACCAATAATTAGCAATAAGATTCGCCTTTTGTGATGAGAAATAAATTATTATTATTATAGTGAGAGTGGTTTTAGCTGTAAGTTTATAAAACTACAATACTTACAACTTGGAAAAAATGCGGGATTGTCTGGAAACTATGTTATTTTCAACAGTGAAAAAATAAATAAAATCGGACTTCGCGTTTATGAATTATCGCTAAATTAGATTTTTGTCTTTATCTCTTCTCCCACAGAAACCATTTTAGTGGTTAAAAAGTAAAACGAGATAAAAAGTGGCCAATAACCTACCTTGGAAAATAGGCTACCCGATGACTAAGTATCGGTTAAGTAGTTTCAGCGTGAATCGCGGCCGACATACATCAGACAGACACAGGCGAAAAATATAAAATGACAAAAATTGTATTCTGCCGTTCGTTTTTAGTCACCTGGGCCAATTTTATTTCAATTCCCGCCTATTATTCCCGAAAGAGAGGTGTGCTAGTCTATCCACGACTCGTGAGTCTAGTACATACTATACAATACATATACTAGATTAGCCAAGGTACTAGGGCGAGCCCATGATGTGATAGGTGGCATGCCTTCAGGCACTGGAATTGGGAATTTAATATTTTGTATCTTATTTATACTTAGTCCAATCAGATTTCTTTGTGAAATAAAAAAAATGACTCTTACATAGGAGAAAATATAATTTTCTCGTGTTGGTCCGGGTTCACTACGTAGAATAGACCATCTGCTTCCTAACCAGGTAGCGTAAGAGGCGAGCATAGGTTAACTGTGTAAAAAAAATAAAAAAAATAAATAAACTATAAAATAACTGTGTCACTTCCAACATGACAACAGGAGGGTAGGGTAGCCGGTAGACTTGCACGTACGGTTTAACAGCTCCACCACAGACAGACAGATAAATAAACTCTGTAATTATTTATTAGAACATCCAGGATTGGCTTGTAGTTTTATGATGTTCATATTTCCATCTTTATGTCTTACCGTTTTGAGCGCTTTGTTGATAGAGGAGGAGTTCCGTTACTTTTTTTTATTGGTCCAAAGGTTGGCTGGTAGAGAATACCTTACGCATTCAGCTCGCCTTTTGTATAACATACCTATTTGTATATGATGTACAAAAAAGATGAAATAAATAAATAAATTCCCGACGGGGCGAGCGTTTGCGTAATGAACATAGATGTCTATATTTCTAGATCTATGTAGTTCCATGTATGAGTATCGTCGACTAACACCCATAATACAATCACATATGTTGCTTACTTAGGGGTTAGATTAGTTTGTGTAATTTATTTTAGGATATTTTGCTTATTTAACCTTCATTTCTTAAACCAATCGTAATAGGTACCTATTTTTAATTGATGTCTTCACATCAATTATAAGTACCTATTACGATTGGTGCGCAAACAATAAGAACCACAATAGAATAGTGTGATCGGTCAGAGGCGATTGCTGTACATTAAGGGTACCTGTTTTTTAGGTTATTTAAAGTGACTACGGTCTACGATGATGACGAAAAGGGAAGATTTTTCAATATCACATTCTTAGTGACAACATTATATTATAATTAATAGGAAATCCATATTTAAACAAAAAACGTACCTATGCGACTCGATCAATCAAGACACATAATTTACTCTCAACGTATGTTTTGATTGGCAACCGAAACCTCTTTGGGAGGACTAGACTGAACTCTACAACTATAGACTTTGAGTTGAGCTAGTAGGGGGTTATGACAAATAATTATTTAATTTTTGTTGTAATATTATAAAATCTTTGGTCTGTACACAGCGTGTATATCTTGATATTGGATATTCAGTCTTATTTCCATCACCTCTGTGGTCAGGTGGAGACGGTGTTTGATTTTGAAGCACGTGATCAAGGGTTCAATTCTCAGGTAGGGCTACTAGTTCTTATAAGTTTTTTCAGTTTATCTGTAAAGTATAACTTTGTCCCGAGATTGGATTTAAGTTTAATATAGTGACGGGCTTGCCACCTGTCACTTCATAGGACTTAATATCGGCGGCTAATCGTGGGTGCATATGTACCTCTGCTTAAGCTTTTGAGAATATGGGCGTGACAGTATTTTTTAGTCTTATTTTTGTACTCCGTTTTATTATTGTTCATCTTGTAAAAATGATCAACAGTAGATATCATATTTAGTTAATAATACTTGTCTATTAGGTGCCATAAAGTTGATATCAATGAAACAAGACACAATATTTAAAGAATCATTTTATATTCGGTATAAGAGGTTGTAAAAAGTTATTGTCTAATAGTTTCGATCAATCTTTTGGTACTACATATAACGGTGAATTTCATATAAATTATTATTGAATGACTATCATTTCCTTACTTATTAGCGATCTCGCGTTGGGATTGCGTTTATTTTTTGCGTAAAACAATTTTAACCTTTTTTAAATCGCCCATGGCAAAGGCTAGTGTCATGCAGCCTCGTCTGTCAAATTCTAAATTTTATCAGTAACGATTATATTTTATTAATTAAATTAGTTTAAAAATACATAGCATACATATTAATCGATTTTAAAATTGATTTGGGCAATAGTTCTACTTTAGAAAAGTAGAGACTCAATATTAATTAGGAAATAATATGAAATTAATTATAATTATTTCTAGGTATCATCATTATAATGCAATATGAATATTTATATGAAACGTATCCTAATCGTTAGACCGCTAACATGTAAGTATAATTTGTACATTTGACTGTAATCGCGAACACATTATTTTATTTTATTACATAGTAAAGGTATCGAAATTAATTAATACTGTTTAACGCCTTTACGTTCCCTTAATTAAATATATTGAGAAAATGCGGGGCAGTAGGAGTCATAGTTTGGTGGGAATATATTAAATTGCACTTATAAAAAGTGCCGTTACATTGAAATCACTTAGTTTGACATAATATTCGACCAATTAAATTTAAAGTTTTAAACTTACTAAATTCTAAAAAGCTGTATATAATCTTACGTTAGGACGTGTAACGCAATTTCACTTAAATATGAGCTCATCAATAAAATCCGTATTTACATTTCTTTAAATACCAAGCACAAGTAATTTATTGCTTTAGAATTGATAAAGTCCATTATTGCTATCGAAATAGTATACGTACTTGGTACACAAGTTGATATAAATATCATAGAAAAGTCTTAATATTAATTAGTTAAAAATTCTTTGTTTAATTTTAAAATTGACAAGAATTTATACAAATTATATTTACTGTTAAATATGCAGGAAAATGTACCAAAGTGTTTTACGTTATCATCACACGTCAATAATTCACCATTTTTATGGAATCGATTTCGCTAATGTTATTCATTCAAAGATTAATGCAAATTAACGTTATTTATTAATATAATTTGATAGGTATAAATAAATTTAATTTATATCCAATCGGTAATGTAGAAAAGGTTGTTTATTTGCAAATACTGATATATTTTGACGGCTCTACTAATTCATTGATCTTTGTCCTTACGTCATACTTTTAAGGGCTCTTTAGACAATCAATTACAATTTATCAAACTAATACTAATTTGTTATTTCTTTGCAGAAATCTTTTGAAGTAATTACAAAAAAAACTAATCATTTAGCAAAATCGTAAGAAACGTTTAATATTTATTTATCAAAATTCTTAAGGTGTTTTTACAAAACATTGTAATTTGCGTCTTTTATTTAATCTCAGTACTTTGGAAAACACTTTAAAATCTATAATATGAGAAATATAAGTATTTTTGATCGGTTTTTTATATACTACATCGCGTATTCAGTTACACTTTACAATTGTATTCCATAATAAAAGTATTAATGTATTTAATTCAACTAACTTAACTTTCAGTTCCCAATTAGAAATTAGACTCCTCTCATATCCCGACTATTCCTGCTCGTTGTGCAAAATTCGTTACCACTCGATATTATTATTAGATATTTTATGGCACATGCGTATAAATAACATACAAATAAATCATTTACAAATCATTTCGATACCATTCAAACTCACACATTTCTCGAAAAAATATCGAGTTAACGAGAATAGTGAGGTTCGTGCGTACAATAGTTTTTATGTGAATGCAAGTTTACAAATATATTTGTGTATTAAAATGGTGTATACATATTAAAAAAAGTGATTAAGCTAAAGAAAAAGGTTCTGAAGATTACATTCCTAGAAACGACCTGTTCAAAATATTAAACACCTATCTCATTCTCATAGGGCCGGATATCTCACTCTCACAAGGCCGGATTGTTTTGACTTATTCACAAAACTGATAGAAAGAGAGGTTGTCCTGTTTAGAGAGAGTTAGCAATTCAGATGAGTTTTACCTTCATTGAATCTTCGTAAATGTTATCATTGTTTACTCAGTACTACCTACCTACCTACGTGCAACTGCATACAGTACTTTAGCTTTATTATCATACTCTGTGGCTAATGCCAAAGCATATAAATTCAATAAAAAAAGTTATTTGACGTTTATGTGTATATTTTATCGCTTGTATGTAGGAAATTAGGTACAAAAGTATTAGCAAAGCAATTAATATACGGACTCTGTATAATGACAGTAATTTTGTTTCTGTTTTAAAATCAATATCAATTCTAATGTTAAGCTAAATTAAGCGTTTTTAAATTTTAAGTTATAAGAGTAAAAAAATAAAGAATGAAACAAAAATTAGTATCCAATCTGATTAATTATGTTTCCGTAACTAAAATAAGATATACCTACTTTATTAAGCTTAGATATACTTTATCTACCTTTATAAATTCAAAAAATGGTAATTTTTAATTAGCGACTAAGTATTGTAAATGCCTATTTTGTAAAAAAAAGAAAAAGAAGTCGTAATAGTGACAAATAATCCCACAGATCTCAAATATATAATGAAATATGAAGAAATACAATAGTATCTATTCGTAAAATTGCATTCACATGTCCATATTGAGTTTTCATAATATGTATATATACATTTACAAAATTACAAATCTAGGCACTGTTATATATAAAATACTGCGTCAATAAGTTTTTTTTTACAATTTTATACAACTTCAGTATGAAATAAACATTTGTGTTTTCTTTTGGGCGCTTAATCTAGCACAGATTTCTATTAATCACAATACAAAATAATATGCTATATATAAATACAAAATACGCACGTATTTGTAAAGCTTTTACAGTATGAACTGATATTAGCAAACTTGTATACAATTAGGTAGGTACTTACTACATTTTTTCGGTACAAGTTCGATATATTATTATCTATAGGTTTGTCAGTCACAGGAAATTTAACTTGTAGTTTATTAGTCAAAGACGAATATATATATTTATTTTATCATTCTAATGTTTCGATACATTGAGCTTGCTTTTTCACTTTACGTGATAACGTAACTTGTAAACTAGTTACCATAATTATGTAAGGAACGTGTGTAGCGAGCGTAAAAAATGCTTAACAACAGCAGGTTAAAACAGTATCCTACTAAACATTAATCAAAATATATTATTTTTTATGAATTGAATAAAACGATTAACAATAAAACATTTGTCATAAACTTATGTTAAAGGCTTTCCTTTTTGACGAAATATATTCACGTGCACTTTAAAAATGGTAGTTTACAATTTTTTTACTCGTGTAGCCTCATGGAAAAAAACAAATTTACCAATAGAAGCTGTATTTGCTAATTTTAATATGTTATTCTTAATAACCGCTAGTTGGTCTCCACACACAATGACATTAAGGACAGTAACTTGCGTATACGCCTGTATTGAAAGTGGAATAAAATCTCGGTCATGTTTTGCTAGCTATTCATCTACTTTTATAACAGCCAAAAGCCTTTATATTACAGACGTTATGAGATCTAAAAAACTATTTTCTCAATAATTTTATTTGTCCAACAAAGATATTTTTGTAGAAATATTAATAATATATTTTCGTTAAATTTTTTCTTGACTTCATAGTAGAAAATACGTATTACGGTTACTTATTCTAGAAAAAATGTAGTATTTGATTTTGGGTTGTGATGGCAGTGAGTAGTGGGAGTCTTTGCTTATGGCAACAAAAAATATATTACAGTTCGCTAATTCAGTTCATTCATTCATAAACAAGTAGATATATTCTAAAATCACGTAGTATGCGCGGGAAGTCTTTAAAGAGAACGTAATTACAATACAAAATACCATTCATCAATATATTTGCGTCCATACATAGCACAATCGAAAAGATTTAAATAAGTATAATACACATAAATGGTCACTAAAAGTACAAGCGTATGACGTCCTACATATCTACAACGGATGTAACTAAAGGAGACAAGAATAAAAAAACATCAACTAAAACGTTAACAAAATACCACTTTCTCTATAGAAAATAAATAATTTACAAATTAGATACACGTTTTAAAACTACCAACTAATAGTCACTTCGTCGTTATTATCACTAATTTTATATTGGAAACCGAAACGAGCGGGCTAATGTGTAAATTAAACATCGATATTCAATCGTAAATCCGATGATATCCGGTTAATCCTCGTACATCACTAGTTATTGTGCAGTGACAGATGCGTGAAGTTTTTTATAATCTGTAATACGATATAAGTAAAAACCGCTCGTTTAGGAACCGTATAACTTATTAGAAGCAAGCCGTTCGCCCCACATTATCCTATCATAGCCTATTCCGAAACCAACAACCTAGATTACTCAGTCATATATTTTCAGTCAATTTCTTAAGAAATTACACCTCGACAAACCTTTCTAAGTACAAATTCCTGTTACCTGTTCTTGACAAGCCAATTAAAAATGAGGTAGTCTTTAGAGCAGTTCGAATACTTTTGGACATTTTAGAAAATGAAAAATAGTTTTTGATTTAATGTGATTAACGGTATCAAATACAATCTTCTTTTAACATAATTTTAGGCAGATAACGTATTTAGAATGACAGAAAAGTGAAGTTAAAACAGATTAAAAAGAACTAGCTGTCATGAACACGTAACATTGCTAACACAGTTCCACCTTACTAAATGTTAATCTCAACTCGTTTTCAACAAGTTTTTATTAAGTCGTCAATTACATCTAAGTTAATTTATGATAACTAAGACAATTGGAATCTTGCCGATAAACCTACGATTTAAAGCAAACTAGGAATATATTGAGATAGATAATTTCAGTAGCTTTGGTAGATAATATCATTTGTTACTGACATGGATATCGAATCAAACCTACGATTTGAGTATTGCGCATGCACTTCCAACTTATCTGAAGTGACGATGCTAATTATTTATCTCATGGTCTAATAAAACAAGGCCCGTTCCCAATTTGATTTAAGATGACGTCACTAAAACGTTGCCATTTTAGATCTCTAAAATTACTTGATGGGAAAGGATTTTTGCTAAAATGTTGCATTGCATTGTTATTATTATTTTTTAATATTTAATATAATCTGTGACATTGATGAATGGTATGGTCGCGAAACAAGCTGTCAGTCCTAACTTCAACTGTATAAAATAGCATTTTATGTACAAACTAACAATAACTTTGACCAATAAAATACAGAATTTCAAATTTTCCGTAATTTAATCAGTCGGGGACGCTGTTGATAACGTCACTTTTTTCTTAACCTGAAAGATCTATAAGAATCATGAACAACGTTTTGTCGTAACCTTGAGAGTAAATGTCAGTCGAAACGTCAAACAGGCGTAATATTTTACTATACCATGATTATACTAAGAGAGCGACGCTAATTTTCAAGAGCCGTTCTAATAAAACGGCGTTGAAGAGGAATGGTACATAGCATGAGACTAAACATACTGTCTGGAGATTACAGTCCTAACAACGACGTGTCCGCATTATAAAAAAAACATCTTACGTTCAAGCTATCTCACTTTCACAAGGCTTTGTTTTGAAGTTATCCCGTTTAGAAAGAGTTAGCAATACGAAATATTCGCGATAGGTCGTTGTTAAGGGTGTAATCTACAGACTTACTTTTAGCTTCATGATACAGAGATTCATGCATGTAAGAGTGGAACGGTGCTAGTGTGCGAGGGCAACGGCTGCTCCCACAATGACCAGCGATTGGCTCACGCGCGTCCCTCTTGCGCGGTCGCTGACCGAAAAAACTCCGCATCGGTGGTCGACATCGTTGACATGGTGGATTCGTCCCAACTCGCCTCCGTTGTCGTCGTTGTTCCATTCTCGAATTTTCTTCTCGCCTTCGGATGCCGTTGTTTCTTTTTCGGATTATTCGCTTTTTTGTGTTTCCTCTTCCGCATGTTCTGTTTCTGGACGCGCCTTTGACAATTTCTGTGGAAGGGCGGCGGTCGTTTCAACTTCCCTCGATGCCGTTTTGGTGGGCATTGCGTTTGTTTCGGGCCATCCCATCGCCTGGTCAGCGTGAGTGCGTATCCCGATAAATTACCTAAGGGCCTATTTACTGGTATCTGTGTCCTCCTGGCTTTCCCTCTGTTATCTAAAGCTAAGAAGGTCTTTTTGTCGCCTCGTATACGCGAGTATGTATTGTAGTTATTTTCTTCTATGAGTTCCTCGAACACACAGTCGTCCGAGAGATCCTTCTGAAACAAATAAAAAAGCTTTTAATAACCTGTTTTTTTCGCAGAAGTAAATGGTGGAAGCATGAGACACAATAACGTTTAATAGAGCCGGAAAAGGCCAAAATGGTGATGGTAAATCTGTATAGCAGAATATTGAAATTCCTCAATGTCTGATCGCAAATTACGTTTAATGATAACTATTGTTTATTATAAACTAGCGACCCGCCACGGCTTCGCACGGGTATACTATACATGTTATACCTATACATAAAAATCTTCCTCTTGAATCACTCCATCTATTAAAAAAACGCATCAAAACCTATTGTTTAGTTTTAAAGATTTAAGTATACATAGAGACAGACAGAGAAAGTAAATTTATCTTATAATATGTAGTGATAATCCTAAAAATGAAAAACATGTAAGAAATTATTAAAGATAATATATGAGAGTTTAACATAGAACGTAAATTAAAATATCCCTTATTTCATATTTTCCTGAATGCTTTTTCCAGAGTATTTGGAGAGTTTCCTGTGAAAGCCTTATCGTAATGTTCTATGGGACTGGTTAGAGACTTGAAATTTATAGATGAGATGAACGCATAATAGTGGTCAATAATAAATGGTGGTCTATTATACATTTCTAAACTCAGTAAGGCTTTCGATAAAACTGTCAGTCGGCTAGTCTTTTAGACA
Organism: Lasaia peninsularis; assembly: GCA_018236625.1. Lineage (NCBI taxonomy): Eukaryota > Metazoa > Arthropoda > Insecta > Lepidoptera > Riodinidae > Lasaia > Lasaia peninsularis. Next base: position 10,303 of record DVZL01000975.1, read on the forward strand.
CATATTGAAAATAAGGCCAATCGTACAAGACTGATTTAGCTGCGCTGCGAAATGCGACACATGTTTTTGGAAAAATATGACAGACGATAAAAGCTTATATCAGTATGTCAATCGAGATAATAACTGCTCGTACTTTTAATTGTTTTTTTCTTGCATGACATAGAACTCAGTCAGGAATAAATAATTGAATTCGTACATATCGTAATAGTTGAATGACGTCTAAGCCATTTAATGTCAAATACGTATTTACTTTGTCTAGCCTAATAGGTACTATTGTTTAAGAAATATTAAAGTAGAAAAAATAGAGTTTCCTTTAATAATCCTCTAAAAAAGGAGGTGCTTCCTAATTTATATGCATTATTTTTGTTTATAATTAATCGTGTATTTTTTCACTGGATAAACGAATTTTTATTTATAAGGTAGCGGTTCTCATATTATCTTTATAATTTTTAAGAATATCTAATGAGTTGTTTTTTAAGCTATATTCAACATTGGTTATGTTTTAGATGCATGTAAATCAAATTATTTTTTATAGTTTTACTCTTGCGGTTTAATTATTTATGCACTCTCGAAGTCGATCGTGTACACCTGGCTTAAAGTATAACAATTTCAGAAGTAAATTGGTCCTCTTAGTACTAGAAAGACCGCAAAACCGTTACGTATCGTTGGTCTCCAAACAAATTGGCTATTTTATTCATAAATATTTATAACTGAATCGCTGCAGGGCGTACTAATACCTCGTAGATTGTCCTTTAACATGAGCTCTCGTACGGATTCAATACCATTTGTGAGTTATCGTAGTTGTTTGAAATCGTAGACGCTTGTCCATGTTGCTTGTGATTTGTGTGTCAAAACATCATTGTAACATGTTGTTCGATGTCAGCTAAGCGATACAGATTATAGATCGCTTTATTCATCCTTATACGACCAACAGTTGCGGATGTTGATACGTTCTAAATATAATAAGACAAACAAATAAACTTTCTGACTCTTTTTAATCACAGTAACTGTATCCGGAACTTTGTTAATGATTTTAGGAAAACTGGCAGCTTTCTTTCCACTGTGCTAAACAATGTTGCCACTTTTCGACTTCGATAAATAGTGGAAAAAGGTTACAACTCCTCGGGTAGTGCGAGTAATAAAGTAATTAACTAGTGATGTAATATACTATTTTCGTTTTCATTACCTCTCTTAATGATATATCATTAAATAACGATGGTGCTACCTCGATTCACAGAGCTTCCCCATAAAATGTAAAGGCTAGTCTACGAAAAATTATACGTTCATAGTAGGTTTAAGTATGAATCACTACTGAGCTGCCTATAGTTAGAAAAACAGACAAAAAGTATAAAAAAATGTTGAAAATGTGTTTCGCTCCTTGTTTTTAATAAATTTAATAAACACCCAGATCCGGAAATACAAACATCTATGTTCATCACACAATTAATGCCTGTTCCCGTTGGGAATTGAACCCGAGCCTCGCAGTTAATCGACGAAGTTAGGTGTGTAGGTTAGCCACTCGATCAAATATGACCATTTATGAAGTTGGTTATTTGACAAACTTCTAAGTGTTAGAGTTTCTGCCGAAATTGACGTGTACCGGTTTAAAGGCTACGAAAGCTTTAAAATTTGCTGCTATAAGGTATTCCAGCCTATACCACCGCCAGAAGTAATCAATAATAGTAGAAGTTATCATGTAGTTCTTGCTTTTATAATCCGTAAGTTTTTTTAAGATAATAATATAACAGGTGATTGACCTGATGACAAGACAACCGCCATTTATAAATAAACAAAATAAATAAATTATATTAATTGACTACTATGCTCGCGCCTTCGACCGCGACTTCATTTAATTACTTACTTTATTTTGTACATTTCTAAAACAAAATTCTAAAATAAAAAGTAGCCTAAGCTGCTCCTTATTACATAGGCTGTCTGCCAGTGAAAGTACCGTCAAAATCGGTCCAGCCGTTTCAGAGATAAGCGGGTACAAACAAACAGACAGATAAACAGACAAACAGACAAAAATTCTAAAAAAAAAATGTTTTGGCATATCTAACTTGTAAATATAGGTAATACATATGAATTTAGTACAAAAGCGGTTATTTTAATATTACATACAGGCACTCCAATTTTTAATTTTTTTATCTTTCGTCTGTTAAAACAACCACAATAACCTCCTTAATCAAATATATATATACATATACATATAAGTTAAAGTTATATTAACAAAACCTTACAATATTAGTTTATCTGTACTTAGCTTACAAATAATTTAAGAAAATAATAAGGCATTACAAAATAATTTATTAAACAAAACCAATAGAAACAAATGTAACTATAATGTGAGGGCCACATTAGTGTGAAATATTTAAGATATTTGAAATGCAATTATTTTACCACATCAACCTTCTTAACCAAATATTGTTATATATATTAGTTAATGAATGAGCTAAGAAAATAATAATGCATTATAATATAATTTCTTAGACAAAACTAATACAACCAAATAGAACTATAAACTGTGGGACACATTAGTGTCAAATATTTAAGATGTCCTGTTTGAAATGCAATTATGTTGTCCCAAACGCTTAGTAAACCACATTTCCTCCATTAAATGTGAAATTAATTTCAATTCCCGCCTGGGGCTCGGCAAATTCTAACAAATCGTATCACACTATTGTTTTGACCAGAGATTCTCAAACCGAGATTTAATAGTTCATTTTGGAAGAAAAATATATCTACGTATTCTTTTTTTTAACAGCTCAATATAATGACCGCAAAATAGCCTAATGGGAAGCAATAATAGGGCTAAGCTGTACTCGAACTCGAACTTCAAAATCTGAAGAAACTTATTTGGGTTAGAAATAACAATCCTTAGGCAGTACGGACAATATATTTTGAACTGGCAAATCTTATTATAAGGGTGCACAGAATTCACCACCATACTAATTATTTAATGGTGCGCATTGTTCCAATGATTGACTTCAAATTATCAATTATTTTCATTTTTTATCAAAGCCAAGGTTGGAGTTGGTAAGGAGTTTAGTTTAGTTTAAAAAAGAAAAACAGAAAATTTTTAATGATTATAATAAGTATTAAGAGTTAATATAATAATTTATATAGAATGAACAGGTAGATAGATACTTTTATTTGTACAAAACAGTGTCGAAAATATGAAATCATAGATAAAGATGATGATCGTTTCAAAATGACGATGTCTTTATGTACCATAATATTAGTTTAATATTATAATTGTTGTTGTGTAGATTTTTAATATGTAGTATTGGAAGGTATTACGCGTTCTTACAGACTTAAGTTTGAGTACCACTGGCCCAGACCAAACTCAATGGGTGGTATCTGAGCTGGCCGTCTTTATGTCATTCATTGTGTTCCGAGTCGAAATCATTCATAATGTTAGAATTGTAAAATTTAGTGAGAAATTTATTATTGTAACAAATGGTTTGATTGTTTGTGTATTGTATTGGAGATATCGTTGGAATAGGGCCAATCTTGGTTATTAATTTCATATTTAAAGAGGAAATATTTGTCTGGTTAATCAACCAACTGGCGTTTACCGTTTGTGAGCTGGGAGAGTTCAATTTAAGAATTAAGTATTCAAAATAAATAAATAAGGATAATCTGTAGGATTGTTTAATGCAGGTGACATAATAGAGATACTGGATAATGTTATGGCCTTCAAAATAAAAAAAAAACTTGTGGCAAATACTATTCTACATTTACAGGCTGTATCTCGTGAACCGTGACCGTGGAAGAAAGTTGAAAATTTCACAGATCATGTATTTCTGTCACCGCTATAACAATAAATACTAAAAATAATAATTTCTATGAACAAAACATATATACATCCCATACATCAAACGTGATTTGCCTTTTTTATAAATGATGATATGGAACGACGATTGACGGATTTTTTTATTTATTTTTTCTTACTTCCTACCGATTCCATAAGATTTTGTTCTTTATAATTGCTGTCTTATCTATTCTTGCAGTTAAGAATCGCATATTCGTTAGAAAAGTATAGGTAGTAGCTAAAACAAACAGTGGGTAGGTACATAAGAGTAACAAGTCTTATTTATAGGCAATTTCAGTATCATTTTTGATGTTTAGGTATAGGCGGTATATTTTTTTGTTTGGAATTTGTGAAACTTCTTTTTAAAAGATCTCTGATATATATGTTTTGTACAAAAATTACAAATACGCAACGAAATTGAAAAGTCCTTGTTACCAAGTCATTTTGTGTGACGAACAATTTAATCCAAAACTAATATCACCCACCCAGTACAGTAAGTTTTTGTAATTCGCTTTTTGATATATTTTAGGGACATTGAAAGCAGAGGGCAAACTTCACGAGGATAAATTTTTGGGAAAAAAACATAGATTTATGGTAAATAAATTGATGTTTTGTCTCTGTATATAAGATCTTGTGACAGTTATATTGCAGCAATAGATATAAGTACGTTGAGATAATATGTAGATACTTTTACGAGCTTCTAAGAGCACTTCCTTAGAAGTTTTCTTAGTTCGCAATGTTATTGCAAAAAAATAAAATAAATATCGTAAAACGTATTATTCAAAATAGGAAAAAAGAACATGTTAATTATTAAAGCAACTTTTGAATTCTGAATTTTATATAGGTATGGATGTAATTTTAATTTTAAATAAAGAATACGAAAAAAGTAATGATTATTATCATTAGATGTACCATACAGATAAATCGTATCATATATTTATATATTTTTTTCTTTTAATAAATTTTATAGTAGTTTGGTAAACAATATAATCCGTTTTAATATGTAAATTATATAAATAAAGTTTAGCTATTTGCTTTTTTTATTATGAATTTGAATAATTTCAAATCTCACCATCTCAATAATAATTTAAACCGAGAGAGGGTTTATTGAAAAAATACAGAAAATACCGAATGTCTGTGTGAAATTTCACAATAATTTTTATTTTATGTACTAGAACTATTTTTTGAATTAAAACACAAATGAAATGTAATATCATTCAAAATTATTCAATCAAAGCTACTACAAGCTTAATAGGAAGTGATTTAAAATAAAATACGAGACGCACACCCGCTGGTACTAATATTGTTTTCTATCTTATCAACAAGGAGACCCTGATTCATATAATAGCTTAGGATACATTGTCCAGGGAAATTGGTGTTAGACGAACGGCGCGAAGCGTCTGTCTACGCTAGAGATTGACATTTAATATCGACTATCGATGACAATTATGTAAAATATAATTCAGGCGTTAGTATTTCATACAATTTCGTATTGATGGAATGTCTGTATGGAATATTAAAATAACCGCTTTTTTCTAAATGCAATATGTACCAATGTTTATAGTGTATATATACCAAAACAGTATTTTTTGAGTTTTTGTCTGTCTGTCTATTTGTACCCGCTAATTTCTGAAACGGCTGGACTGATTTTAACGGGACTTCACTGGTAGACAGCTTATGTAATAAAGAACGGCTCAGGCTACTTTTATTTTAGAATTTTATTCTACATAGACCTTACAGGTGGTTCTTGTGACGCGTCTATAAAATTCTAAAATTTACTACCGGGTCGGAACGTGCCACTTCCTGAAAATATTCTGGAAAAGAAACTTTTCATTATTTTTTGGTACAATAACGTTTAGAACCAAAACTCTGTGTGTACATCACGTTAGAAAGAGGAGGAATTAATCCCGCCATTATTATTAGCTATATATTCAGCAGCAATCATATTATAATAACCGTTTTTTCTACAATTTAGATTATACAAACACGCCACAAACCGCTAGGTTCGGACTCCAGTCCCGGGACAAGCATTTGTGGTATGAACACATATTTCGAATTTAATGTCAATACAAGATTTACGAATGTAGATATTTTATATAATGTTAATATAGATTCGGGTATCAAACCTAATCAATCTATTTGCGTAAAATTCTCAAACTCAGGCATGGTAGGTACCATCGTGTTTAAATACATTGGGTAGGTAGTTACTTATTTTATATTACCATTGTGCACATTGATAAAATATTATTTTATTCAATAACATTATTATATAGTTTTATTTTTTCACACGAAAATAAATTAACAGATGACTTAATTGGTCAAATCTAAGCATAAAATTTAGTCAAAATCGTCAAAGCCGTTCCGGGAAAGGTAATTACTGTGAAAAATATTTATATACATAATTGTACCTATACAAGAACTGCTCTTTTAAATAAGGTATAGTGAATAAGAAGTAAGTTTGTTAACGAAACTATAAACCTTATTTATATCTTTAAGAAGTGTAACTCAACTTAAAAAGTTCTCGAAACACGATTATAAAACAATGTCACAGTAATTACGTCTGTGGGCAGATCTTTATTATTACAAATCCTCCGACAGCTGTCATGTAATTTTGAGGTCTTTAAAATTTAAATTACCTGGTCTCACGCGAAATGCTTTTTCACCTAATTATTAATAACAACTCAAGATCAAACGATACATCACCGTCTCATTTTCGCTCCATTATCGCTACGCTAAAAAGGAATTGCGAATTTAGCTGTCTGCGTTTGCGAATTGTGATCGATGCTTAGTAATTAATATGAACTAACACTTTTTACTATATTACAGTTATTAAACGCCTCATAATAAATAAAACGAAAATATCATTATTATTTTGGAAACTCCCGCCGAAAACGTAGTATAGTGCGACTTTCTTCCGGAGGTGCTTCGGTTGTGAATCGAAATGTATTACGTTGTAAGGAAATTGTGTGTCTTGCTTGATCAAGACTAGTATTTTTGGCGGGAATTTGTAAAATAATTATTTTATTTAAATTTAAATTTCCGCAAAGTAATACCAGATTATAAATGCACATATAAATATATTATCTGTTTAATTTTAGAATTAATGTGTAATGTCAAATTCTATTTATAAATCTGTTGTAAAATTCAAACAGTTATAGGTACATTTCTTGTCAAGATTATGATCCTAGTTGTCATACAAAATTGCAATTCCTTTGAAATTATTGAAAAGCGATAAATCGCGTTAACCTGGGGTCAAATAATTCGTGATGCGATTATAATCTATATTCAAACGATCTGTCGATAGTAAAAGGACGAAAGGCCATCCCTATTCTGCAGGGGTTAATCTGTGACGATCGTTAAGTTAAAACAATTGATGGAACTCCGATTGACAGCTGCAATACATGTTAAGGATCAGAACCAGAGCTGTCAATTGTTAGATCCGTCCAAACCAGTATCTAATATGACACCACAACAAGCTTTTGAATTTTTGAGATAGTCTGTTTCATTTTATTGTCTAAGTAGTTCTGCAGAGTTCAGTGTCCAATTTTGACGTAAAAGCTCCCGGGTTCAATTCAACTTGTTTGTGAGAGTTTTTTCAGTTTATCTGACAAACCAAACTTTGCAGGAGATTGGATTTCGTCCGCTATAGCGTTGGACTTCCCACTTGTCACATCATGGGATCTAATATCGTCGGTCAATCGTAGATGTATATGTACCTAACTCTGCCTACCGTGCGGTGAATTGGACGTGACAATATTAATTTATTTCAATGTTGTTTGTTTTATGTAATATCATTGTTAATATAATATGATTCTTGTAGAAGATAGAAAAAGTTTAATAAATCAAAATTATAGGTATCGAAAGTTTTTATCTATACTCTATACAAATATGGGAATTTTACTGTCACATAGCTGATGTACTTAGGACTAGGTTTGCTTTTATTTTCGAGTTATACATTTATATAGTTATAATTCAAACGCAAAAAATGCACTCATAGCTAAAGAAACATAATTTTATTAAATGAGACTTTTTTAATGTTGTCTTAAAATGTTTATTAAAAATACAAATATAATAATTAAACTTACAAATTACATTTACAATTACACGTTACAAATTAAATATCTAAAAATATTAGTCACTATTTGAAGACGAATCTAAAATCGTATATCTAACTAGAACGGTGGAATTTATTTTGAAGGCTTATTTTATCTATGTCTAATCTTGTCATCTGTCAATGTAAAGTTTTTGTATTGCGATGTCGTCGTAAAATAACAACAGGAAGGAGGTTCAATCTAATTACACCACCACTAAAATAAAATAAATCAGGCTAAGTTATATGCCATAGTATATTGTAAGTTATGTGATAATTTTCGTTAAAGAAGTTAACATTTCAAATTTTATTCTTTATTTCTGTTTTATTATCAAGTGAAGGCAGAAATACATAATTCAAACATTTTTTAATAATAATTCAAACATATTTCGTTATTAAATTAAAAAATGATTCATTACGTTTTTTATGGGATAAGACAGCGAACAGGCACATGGGTCTCCTGATGGTAAGAGACAACCGTGGCCTATAGACACCATAGTTGTTATAGGTGCAAAGCTGCCCTGTGGTAGGGCTGTTAGACCTTATGTGCAAGTCTACCGGCTACCCTCCGGACCGGAACATGATAATGTCAATAAATAAGGCGTTGGATCCCTACCCGGGCGAGTTGCTGCACAGCATTTAATCACCAGTGGTCATGTTGGTAGTGCTGCCTGGTATGAAGGCAGTTGATCTATTCCACACAGAGGACCTGGACCAATACGAACCAACTCTTTGTCCTTTTTCAAGATCTACTCTGTTATAGGTACTATAATTCATTAAAACTTTTAATTAAGAAAGAAATGGCCAATATCCATATTATAGAAAAAGACCGAGTCCCTTAAAGTACGGCGGCATATTTTGCCAGAAATATTTAAGCGACTTATTGAATTATAGAATAACAGGCACGTTTCATTACGCAGCGTTTTGTGTTCAATATGGAGCCGCCAATGCTTCGACACAACGAAGTGAAAAAAAAAAAAAAAAAGTGAAAGGGAATAATAAAATAAGATAATGGAGAGCACCAGCTCGCCGGTATCTTTTATCTGAATTAAAGAAACGCAATAAACTTCTTTTAGCGAGCCGTAGAAGGGCGATGTGTGAAGGGCTCGCATGTTCAATATATTTTACTTAGAATCATCAACATAAACTTTAATTTAAACAAGTTACGGGAGTGCGCTAGTTCAGGAAACATTCACGTTGTACAATGTACAATGTATTCATTGGAATGTTTCTACATTTAATATCAGTTTTTTTAATGAATATAAACAAATTAATTATTATTATTATTCGTATACCTAACTATTCATAAAAAATTGCGGCGATGGATCCCTACCCGGGCGAGTTGCTGCACAGCACTCTAGCACCAGTGCTCATGTTGGTAGTTAACCTATGCTCGCCTCTTACGAGCTGCCTGGTAGGAAGGCTGGTGGTCTATTCCGAGGACCCG
>DVZL01000976.1:0-19651 GCA_018236625.1 Lasaia peninsularis
CCTCTTACGAGCTGCCTGGGTGGAAGGCAGTTGGCCTATTCTACAACGGAACCCGGACCAACACGGGGAAAATATTTTGAAGAAACCCGAGATTTATGCCCAAAATGGCGATAAACTTGTCACATCATGGGACCTAATATCTTCAGGTCGTGAGTGCATTTGTAGCTCTGTCTACTTCTTTAGATTTATGGGCGTAACGATATATATATTTAGTTGAAACATTTTACATGTTCCATTAAATTGTTACTGTATTCAAGTTAATTTCTTTAAAATATTCTTTACAGTGCCATTCGCAGTAGAAGAACGTTCAGGAGTGATTACAGTAATAGATGCATTATCTAAATACGTACGACCTTTATATGACTTTGAAGCAGTTGCCATTCAAGAGAAAAGTAACTTGACAATATCGACTAATGCCACAGTTCACGTTGTTGATGTCAATGATGAGAGAGGTGTATTTTTGAAGTAATTATTAATTTTTTAACTATATAATTTAAATATATTATATTTTAATTCCGTGATCTTATAACTTACACAGTTTATCGTTAGTGTGTTTTCTTAAACAACTTAGCTGCCTTTAAACTATAAGTGAATTAATTTCTTTTGGCTTAGTACATTACTATCTTTGACCTCAGACTTACTATCAGGTGATCTGCGAGTCAATGTGTTTAGCTTTAATATGTAAAAAAGAGATGCTTTATTATAATTTTCCATTAATATTCATTTTCAGAGGCAAAAATTCTCCGTTGGTATTTCATGTTAAAGAAAATGTTATCGGAGCCACCATTGGACAAATTTTCAATATTAACATTAGCAGCTTATTAATCAATGCCTCAAGTAGCATTCGGTTTACAATTGCGAACCAGCAAGATGTTGCAGAAGATATTGCTATAGGTATACTTTTAAAAATATTTGTCTTATATTCGTCTGCTTCTGAATCAGTTTAAAACGTCTTCAAATGTTTTTTTTTTGTTTTGTTATATTTTAATTTCAATATTATTTACCAGGTCCAGACGGAACAATATACGCCTTGAGACCATTAGACAGAGAAAAAAGAGATACTTATAGATTAACTGTAATAGCAGAATTTAACAAGGGACATATTTCCGGTGCTGGGCTATATCAAATAACTATTTATGTGGATGATGAAAACGATAATCCTCCTATATTTGAATTGCAATTATACGAAGGTTTCATAGAGGAAAATGCTAAAAAAGGAACCGAAGTTAGATTAACCAACAACATAAAAGCCAAAGATGCTGATATCGATCAAAATGCTGTGTTTTCTTATACACTTTTTGGTGAAGGTCATGATTTATTTACTGTAAATGAAGAATCAGGAATAGTGACATATATTGGAAATTCATTAGATCGAGAAGAGAAAGGTGTATATATTTTAAGAATTGTTGCAAGAGATAAGGGAAGTCTAAAATCAGAAGCCAAATTGACTATAACAGTTTTAGATGAAAATGATAATCTACCAAAATATAACGAGATTGTTATACCTATTGGAGAAAATATAGAATTATTAGAGGTTGATGAAAAATCAAAAGTAAATATATATAATGAACGTATTAGTAACAACACTGCAGGTGTAATCAAAATTGAAGCAATCCCAAAAAACAAGTATCCAGTTGCAGCAGATTCGCCTTTGTTTCTAATTCCTGAAAGTGTTGCAATAGGAAGTACGATATTAAAATTGAATGCTATAGATTTAGATACAGGAGTAAATGGTCAAGTACGATATGAATTTACATCTGAAGTATTTATGCCTCCATATGCTATGCCTGCAAGCGCTCTACAAATGAAAAGATATTTTGTTATCAATGAAAAATATGGTCACATTGTTGTTGCAAGAGCCCTACCACCTGAATCTGAATTTCGATTAAATATTTCGGCATTAGATGGTGGTGAATTAAGTGACCATGTGATTATAAGACTCTTCATTAAAGATGTAAATGATCATTTTCCTATGTTTAAAAAATCTTGGTATAATTTCAATGTCGAGGAAGCTCAATATAGTAGACGAGTTCTAGGAAAAGTTGATGCTACGGATGCCGATTTTGGACAAAATGCTAATCTAAGTTATTTTATACAACCATCGAGTAAAGAAATACCATTTGAAATTTCACCTTTAAGTGGAGTGTTTAGTGTTAATGGTGTTTTAGATAGAGAAAAAGAAGACAAATATGTTCTCACTGTTATTGCTCGAGACAATGGTCAAGAAAAGAAGCTTTCTTCTTCAGTTAGTGTAGAGATACAAGTTTTAGATGTTAACGACAACGCACCGAAATTTTTTGCTTATGATGAGTTATTAGAATGGAAACACCCAGAAGCAGATATACTCCCAAATCATAATTTTGAATCCGTAATGATGATTCCGGTATATAGAGTCAGTCTTGAAGAGAATGTACCAATCAGTACAGTTGTTACTAGAGTTTATGCTAATGACTCCGATTTTATCGGTAATGGAAATGGATTAATTCTGTATAGTTTACCGCAAAGAAAAAATCAAGCAAATATATTTAGCATTGATTCTAAAGAAGGTATTATAACTACAACAGCAAGATTAGACTATGAAAGTCAAAACGTGCACAATATTACTGTAGTTGCTTCTGATTTAGGATCACCAAGTTTAAGTTCCACGGCCATAGTAATACTTACAGTAAAAGATGTTCCTGATGAAGTCGAAGTATCGGACAAACCAGTTTTTATATCAAGATATTATGAATTAGAGATTGAAGAAAATGTTCACACACCAGTTGAATTACTGACGCTCAATTTAACAGAATCCTATGAATTGGCAAAATTGAAGTATTTTATATTAAATGAAAATGATACAGATATTAAGAAAACATTTGTGATTGATCCGAGAAATGGCACATTGTATTTAATAAGAAGTCCTGATAGAGAAGTGAGAGATGTTTACGAAATTATAATAAGAGCTGAACGGCAGAAAATAAGTAGACAGCTTCCTCATATGATTTATCCAGTATCTGATGACATGCTCGAGGGTTTGACGAAATTTGATGTTAAAGTCGTCGTTAGGATCACAGATGTAAATGACAATGCACCTAAGTTTATCAATGGTGGTCGCCCAATGGTGACCGCTATATCAACAACAGCACCGTTTGGATATGATGTTATTCAATTGCAGGTATATTATCTATGTAATGTTTAATTTTTTAATAATACAAACACAGCAAAAAATTCTGAGCAATTACAATTGATCATAAGAATTAAGTAAAATTTTGCATCTATCACAAATCATCATGAATATATTATGATTATCATATAATTTATTATGTACACAAGTACATGGTTTCAAAAAGATAGTTTACAAAAGAGTGCCTAAATTAATTTGACATAACATTATGATCGATTTCGTTTCGATTTTTCAATAATTTAAGGGAATATGTAATATAATTAATTTTTGTAACGTTATACACTTTCACTTTAGATTAGATTAAAACAGTTTTGAAATCACAATAATATGCATAATTAATTGTGTCATTAATCGATATGAAATAAAGCAAACGTTAATTTTTACTTCACAATTTTTATACAGATCTTTTTCATATTTTTGTTAACTTACACTTTTTTTTTCGTGATAAGACTGAACCCGTACCGTAGAGGTTTTAGGTATATCTTATGGTCGGGCTGTTATGGGCTGTAAACATTATGTGCAAGTGTATCGATAACCCTTATTTCTATACCGGAACATGACAATGTCATGGCGGCAGGAATAGATGAGATGGTGGATTCTTACCAGGTGCCAGTGGTCTCGTTGGTAATGTCCTACCAAATCTGTGCTCGACTCTTACGAGGCAGATGGTCCAATTCTACACAAAGGACCCCGCCCAACACGAGAATCTATTTCTACTTTGTCATTTGATGTTTTTTTTATTTTATCATGAAAAATAACAAGTTTACCATCAAGTAACTGTTTACATACACCATACTAAGTTAATTGTGGGTAGATGTTTATGCTCTGGATGGGGGCCCCTCAGTATCAGCTCCTTCCATTTGACCCCATTTTTTATGATAATAGAAGGCAAACAAGCAGACGGATTTCTTGATAGTAAGAAATACACGTCACCTATAGACACCAAAGTTGGAAATGGTGCGTTGCCAACCTGACGCTGGGATGGTAAGTCTTTTGAGTGAGAAACTTTACCAGCTACCTTACACTCCAAACCAGAACATAACAATGGCAAGCACTGCCACTATTATGGCATGAATAGGTAAGGCGGTTGTATTAATCTGGGTTGTATTAATCACCTAGTTAATGTGACGATGATGGTGACAATAGACCTTGTGCTCGCCTCTTACGAGCTGCCTCGGTGGAAGGCAGTTGGCCTATTCTACAACGGAACCCGGACCAACACGAGGAGAACATCCAACATAGTGGGACTAGAATCGTCTATGATCGGGCCCTTTTCAACCGGCTTGACTTTTAGGCGTTCCGTAGAGGAATCTGTTCACTCAGTGTCTTCTACCACATTCATCGCAGGGAGTGCTCTGGAGCGTGAATTGATAGCTGCCCCTGAATTTCACGTAAGGACATCGCGACAAAACTTAAAATACCTACCACCTCGATGCGTAGTGTTTTCCAATCGTGCGATTCCTAAGGCGTTTTTAACTCGTACAACACCTATGTCGAACGAATCATCAGCAGCAGTATATCCAAACGGATACGACAAAGGAACCTTTAAGAAGAGTAAAGAGTGGGTCGGCAACGCATCTGTGATAGTCTTGGTGTTGCGGATGTGCGTAGTTGGCGATGATCACTAACCATCAGGTGATCCACTTGCCCGTTACCTCCTCTTCTATAAAAATTCGGTGAATACAATAAATTGTTTTGGACGCGCAGGCCGTGGACGCGGACGCGGGCATCAACGGCGACATCCGGTACCAGGTGATCGGCGCGGCGGGCGCGCGGTTCAGCGTGGACCCGGTGAGCGGGCGCGTGCGTGCCGCCGCCAGCTTCGGCGCCGACGCCGGGAAGGTCATCGGCTTCGACGTCAAGGCCACGGACCGGAGGGGCGCCGACGACGGGAAGTCTGCCATCGCTAATGTCTTTGTAAGTATGACTAGATCGGCGGACTCCTAGTATAGATGACATACTCGTGTTATATTGTTATTTTAAAACGACGATAGAAATCACCGAATCATCGAAATAGTAAAATTTGTTTTCATAATAGTTTTTTTCATGTTTTTGGTACTTTTCTCTTAATAATGATTGTTTGGTTGGTAATCCTTATTTTCATCATATTTTGATTTTTTTTTATTTATCAAAAACGTACACAAATTGATATACACGAAATATTATTACAACATTAAAATTTATAAAATGTTATAGTATCGAAATAAAATATATTTACTGTTTAAAATACGCCATGTAACTAAATTAGTATCGGCGTAGCTTATTTTTTTTTAAAACCTTAGTTATTAAAAAATAGTGTCTACATTAAAATTGAATTAAACATATTGATATTATTTTTACTTTTCGATAAGCCTGTAAACAAACTATATATTTTCAGGTTTATGTATTAGATGATCACAAGCAATTAGTTGTGGTAGTAGCCGCAAAACCAACAGATGTGGAAAAAGAAATCGATAGTATAACTCGTCATTTATCTAATATTACTGGATTTGACATACGAGTACGACGATTAGAAAGCAACAATAAAGCTGCTATGGACGGATACGCGTAAGTGAAATTGTTATAAGATTTATACTTTGTAAAGAAAATAGCAATGCTGAGATATTTTTAAAGACTTAAAAAGAGTTAAGCCAAATTCAAACTGCATAAAAATTAATATAAACTTCCTCTTATAGATTGGGGATATCAATTGTTGTTACGACGCTTATTTAACGCCATTTCATAACTAACTATGTGATGATGAAACGCTTATTCTCGAGAAAAAAAACTCTTGACAGACTTTTTATAAGTTATCACAGGACTTTGGTTATACGTTAAAAAACAGTTGTGGTTCCTAGTACAAAAGCTGAACTATTCAGATATGACTGTAAAAGTCTTAATCCAACACTTTCAATGATAATTGCTACCTGTTACGAAGTTAGAACTTATTATCAATGTTTACATATGGTCTAGCCATTAAATAATCTTTTATCTTTTTTTCACATTATTCATAAAAGTTTTAGTAAATATAAATAAACTTGTTTTTATTTTCAGAACGGATATATACATTTACGCTGTAGACCCAATATCGAATGCAATTATAGACATGGATGCTTTACAAAAGTAAGTTTAGCATAATATTATTACTCTTGATTGAAGTCCCAAGCCTCCCAATACACTTTATCGATAAATTTCTAATAAAGTATAAACTAACTAATTTTATTACGTGGTATAATTAAAAAAAACTTTTTGAATAGTTCGCTAGATGATGTATTTAATGAGGTGTCTATAGATTAGTGAAACAGCTTGACTAACTGCTAATCATATAATTTAGTTGAATAATGTTACTTTATCATTTCACTAATGAGTGAAGAGTTTTTGCTTCACTATAAATATGTACTTCAAAATATGTTTATGTGTATAATACTCATTTTTTGACGATGTTTAAATTGTTTATGTTATTTTTTAGATCACTCATGAAAAGAGAAGTGAATCTTCGCAGAGACCTTGTTGGGTTTAAAGTATTAGAGGTGGGTGATATGGCCATGGTTCAAGCGAGATCAGGACAAATGCTGAGTTCCATCGAAATAAGTGTAGTGGCGCTAGGATGTCTGGTATTCATCGGAGCTTGTACAACAGCTATTTGTATTTTATGTGTGAGAAGAAGTCGGAGGTAATTATATTTAAATTTTTCAATAAATATTTCTCTCCAACTAACATCCAACATTTTTGTTACTTATTCAATTAGAACTGTAGTCCCAATAAATAATTTTAGCTCAAATTTTCTATTCAATTAGAAAAGTGTTTCGCATAAATAATTTTTATAAAAATTGTTCTTACCATTATTACTTACGACACAGCAATATTTAGTTAGTCGTTTTTAACTTCATTATTAATTTAACGAATGAAATTTAGTTTAATTATTTTGAATAAAATTAAGTTATAATTTTAATTATTGTTAATAAAAATATGTTTAAAATTTTCTGTAAATATTCCACTATTCTTTATTTATTGGTATTAAGATAGTGGATTTTTCCAAATTTCAGACATCAACATCGTCACAGTCGAAAGCATGCAAATCATTATTATGGCTAAATAAGCTTTATGTTTTATATATTGCATCTTTAATAGTTCCTAGCTATATTTTTTAATTATGTAAATAATAAAATTTTAAGATAAATAAAATATGTTTTTATTCTTTTCTTAATTACTTTTACTATCGTAGACTCTTTTTCTATATCTTTATAAATTGATTTGTGGATAACTAACATTTAATTTCCTTTGACTGATACTTCTTCTATCTTTGCCCTAACAGACGCCACAAACCATTTTTCCAACATCGTCTTAATGCTTTCTCAACTGAGCACCTTACTAAATATGGGGGTCTCTTTCCATCTGGAAGCAACCAGTGTCAAGAACTCAATCAGTCTTACAGTGAGGCCGATTCCTATATTGATGTTGTAAATTCCAATTCATCAAAGAAAACTTGCACTCATGGAAACACGGTTGAAGAATTTGGGAAAGCACATCAAAAATGTATCAAAAGTCAATTTTCCGATATAAATGGCTCTGAAAAGCACGAAAGAATGTGTATTAAGTTTAATCAACGACCATTACAAAAAAGGTAAGATGACGTATTAATCGTATAACTACTATATTTATAACTCGTTACTTTAAAATTTAAATTTAAATTTACTTTTAAATTTATAGTTACTTTAAAATATTTTTTAATATTTCTTATTTTATTACGAAGACAAATAAATGATATAAAATCACAGATTAGTTATTACAATATTTTATACATTTAGCCACATTTTTTTTCAAATAAAGTAAACATATTAAGTAACATCATTATTTATTTTTATAATACTTATTTAAATATTCTTATTGCATTATAAATATATACTATAGAACTTATTACTTTGAATATTAACATATGACGTTTTTTTTATTTAATACATTTCCTTATCCGTTTTGTTGAAGATGCTATCATTGATATGAAGTATTTTAAGATTTAACATCTGAAACAATGTTTCTACATTTATCATTATCAGCATCGCAATTTGAAAATTCAATAATACCATTCAAAATAGTTTTTATATTTATCAAACCAAATATCAGTCATATGATATAAATATCATACGGTACTATTTGTATTATTAAGTATTATTTTTAATAATGTAGTATTCATTTATAATTATATTTTTTGTGCATATTATTTAGTTTTAATATTATTTTTATCTTATTTAATATTTCGTTTTCATGTCATATTTAATAATTGTGTAATCATTGTTTTACAATTTATTTTATTGATTTCAATTTATATTCCGTTTAACATTTAAATTATATTTAATTCAATATATTTGACTATATATTCTATTTGCCTTTTATAAAATGTACGATTTTATTTATTTAATTTTTTTTAATTCCAATTCTACTTAATATATTGCTGATTTTAACTTTCATCTCATTCATTGAATTCCAATTCTATGAAGCCCGTGACACGTCATTCATACCAAATCCCGTAATGAAGGGTTCATTCTCAATATTCACGAACAATCTAACACACATGTACAAATCCAAACTAGGCGAGGACAGGACAATTCGATAACATCCGTGAATTCCAGCGGACAAGACTCCGGCATCGCCGAGCGCTGCCCGTGCGGACAGTCCAGCGCCCACACCTCCGAGGAGAGCAGCGGGTATGCCCTCCTTATGTATTAGGTATACGTATCCAATAATGGTAACAACACTTCTGATTATTGGCCGACGTGTTGTTTGGATATCTAAAAGCCGTGTTGGTCGACGCCAATCTTCAATCGAATCTGGCTGGGGTTCGATTCCCGTGTCATTTGGGTTATGAACATAGATGTTTTTATTTTCATACTTATTGACTATTTTATGTGTCGTGATCGTTGATTAACAATAATAACCCAAGCATATAATTTGCTTACTTTTGGGTTAGCTTAATTTGTATAATTGGACTAGGAAATTTATTGGACTTCCAGATCGAATTTGTCTTATTATCTGTAATTTAAAGAAAATATATAATTTCAGAGTTTGTTCGTTTTGCTCCCTGAGGGCAACTCGAAAAATAATGAAAGCTTTTTCTAAAAAGTGTTTTTGCTTTTAATTTATTGTAACTTCAAGTACATAAAAAAATGTGGAGTAATAAGTAGGTAAAATAAAAAATAAACTAGACAAATTTACATTGATTCTAGAAATTTATAAAGCTGACCAGACCAATTAAAATTAAAAAACATAACAGTAATTCGAACAAAAGTGCAATATCCCTGTACATTATTACGTAACAATATGTTTGGTATGTTAGTATAGATATTTTATAGTATTTATTTTTATTGTTTTTGCAATATTAAGTTTATCAAGTATATCCCAGTGATTAAATAGATAGCTGTAGGTACTAGCGCTTAAAGGTAAGCGTTTTGAGTAAGATAGAAGCAACCTGTGAGTTATATAAGATTAGTATGAAACACATTATTTGTAATATTACTTCATACTCATTTTCCTCAATATAGATGGAAGAGTTTTTTTAGTTTTTAGTGGACTTAGCTAAATAATAAATTGCTCACAAAATGGATTTTCACCAAGTTGCTGAAAGTAACATACATACTTAGTAAAGATATATCTTAGAGATGTTACTATACTATGGTAAAAAATAACTTAGATAAATGTACAATCGTAAAACTTTATGCAATATTTTTAGTTGCAGTTATGAGGATTCTTTAAAATCCCATCATCATAACCAAGAAAGAAAAAACCGCGATGGTGATCAAAAGTTCATTAGAAGAGCTTCATTTAGCCAGCAACCATTTGGCGCTAGACGATACAGTCACCGCCACCAATCATTTTCTGAAAACATACAAAGACATTTCCCACCTTTTGAAAAAATTGCCCCCAGCGGAAAAATTGGTAAACGTATTTCAACCTCAAATCTAAATATCTCACAAGCTTATTTGCATGGAAAAAAGAAATATGGAAGGAAAGAGTTAAATGAACCTACAATTGATTATGATCACAGCGAAGCCGAAGATACGTTTGATGCTAAACTAAATAGAAGATTGAGTGCAAGACACAATAGAGGTAATTTCATGGAAATTGGTGGCCAGACAGCTGTGTTCGTTACACCTGCTGCGGCAGAACTATATTATGCCCAAAAATGCAAAAATAAGGATATCAATTGACATGGCGTTGACATTGGACCGTGACGTCAGGTCCTGACTTTCCGTTTTCGAAATTTGCGAGGGAATTTCAAAAATACTACTTTTAAAGAATTAATTTTAGCAATAAAAACTTGAATATTTGCAAAAATATTTATATGGGTATATTTCTTCAGCAATAAAGATTACGTTATTTTTTTCGGCCATATCTAAATCACATGCATATTCCGTATTGTCAGCCCTAATATATATGTATTAGCTTACCAAACAGCTTTTTGTGTCTAATTTCAAAGTAAGAATGACAAGAACGTTGTAGTAACATGATTAAATGACACAGTATAGTCAGTAGCAAAAATTTAACTATTATATAATTGTAGCCTTACCTATTCCTACCACAATAGCGGCAATGCTCGCCATTGTAGTGTTCTGGTTTGAAGGGTAGGGTAGCCGGTAAACTTACTCCAACAAGAAACTTACCATCCCAGCCTCTGGTTAGCAACGCATCATTTCCGTCAGGAAATCCGTCTGCTTGTTTGCCTTCAATTATCATTAAAAAAAATGCAGTGGCCACACTATTTACCAAACAAACTCACTAATTGAGTAATTTTTATTTTTTATACAACCAAATACTTATTTGTCCCTTTTCCTAGGGCAATATGAAGCAACACATGCTGACACACAAGATCCGAGACATGCCGCCTGGTTTCGACAAGGGTCCTAGCGGTCCGACCGGGCCACCAAGTGAGGAAGGTCGTGATCCCAGCCCAGACAGAAGATCTTCTCCGGACAAAATGGATCTGAAGCGATCTCCACCTATTCTTGCACCGCCACCGATGACGCATCCATCTCCTATTGACATGCCACCTCTGCCAAAAAGGCCTACCGGTAAGTTACAAAGCGTAAGACCGTCTTTGTGTACGTTAAGTTAAATGGTTATAATATTTTAAGTGTGTCAGTGTCTAATCAAACAGTTGATGTACAATAAAACATAGTCATTCATATATTGAGTACAAAATAACTTTAATTGAAATAAAAAAGTTATAAAATAAAAGCACACCCATTGACACATATATTGGAACATCCAAATGCCCGCCGCCTAAAGCTGTAAATGAAGTTGTATTACTAACTCTTCCTAAATTAAATAAATAAATATTACTGGACAAATTACACAAATTGATCTAACCCCAAAGTAAGCAAATCATATGCTTGTGTTATAGGTGTTAGACACCGACACTAATACATAGAAATACCTAAATAAATACAAGAATAAATTTAATAAACACCCAGACCCGGAAATACAAACATTTATCACACAAATGCCTGTCCCCGTCGGGAATCGAACCCGAGCCTCGCGGTTAGTCGATACGGTTAGGCGTGTACCCAAGCCACTCGGCCAACGAGGCGGTCAAGAAATTGGCCAACCTTTCTTTCTGCTAATCGACAGAGTGAAATTAAACCGGCCTTATGTGAATTTTTTTAACAGACATAACATGTTATCAATTCTACATATATAATTGTTGCGCGATTACGCCAGTAATTATCTTTTATTTGTTTTATTGTTTGGGTACCAATTTTTTTAAATGTCACATATAAGTTTAATAAAAAAACAATTCAGCACTTTATGAATTGAAATTTGTAATCTTGAAGTTAAATTCTAACAAGTACGACAAAATAACATAAATTGAAACAGTAAAAAATCGGATGAAAATTAGAAGTGAGTCATTGTGTGTTTAAAATATTAATA
Source organism: Lasaia peninsularis (assembly GCA_018236625.1). NCBI lineage: Eukaryota > Metazoa > Arthropoda > Insecta > Lepidoptera > Riodinidae > Lasaia > Lasaia peninsularis. The sequence continues at coordinate 12,068 of DVZL01000976.1, forward strand.
TTTTTAATTAATAATTTGCAGTGCCCTCGGCGCCCCCCCACCCGCCGCCGTCGGCGTCGTCCAAGCACCTCTGCGGGGTGTGCCGCAAGAACTTCTCCTCCTCCTCCGCCCTGCAGATCCACATGCGCACACACACAGGCGATAAACCATTTCGCTGTGCCGTTTGCCAAAAAGCCTTTACAACGAAAGGAAACCTAAAGGTACATTCATTCATTAATTGAGTCTTTCATACATTCCTATCAGACTTACAAAACAATTGAATTAATGAACTACAATGTATAAAATACCTATTAACTATCGACTTAATGTCAATTTTACTTATGTTCGAAGCCATATAATAAGCTAATTAGATATTAATATTTTATGACATAATTAGAATCTATCCAAATGAATTCTAGAATAGGTAAAAAATATCTGTCTATCCATACTTAATATTATAAATGGGAAAGTGTGTCTTTGTGTGTGTCTGTTGGTTTGTCCGTTTTTTACGGTAAAATGAAGCCACAAATTGGCAAGAGTTTTTAAGTGGATATACTTAGTTGAAGGAATACACGCTCTCTATTTACATAGGATTATTTTTCGCAGCTTTTAAGGTAGGAAGTTAAAAAATTGTACACAGACTCTTTTTTACCAACGAAAAATACCTGTCATATTTTTTTTAATTTTTCTCCCTAAAATAGGCAATTGAAATTTGTGTGACACGAACATGGCCGCAATATGAATGAAAATGAAAATTTGATTAAATTTGATATAGCAATAAGTGAAAGAGAAATTTGTGTTAGTTTTTGATTAAAAATCTCATGTGATCATCGATTCCACTTCTAAACCAATTTTATTTTTGTAACTATACATGTATTCTGCTTAAACTTAAACGATTTCCCGGTGTTGGTCCGGGTCCCTAAGGTAGAATAGACCAAAAGGCATATCGGCTTGGTAGGAATGGCAGATGCCTTCCCTACCAGGCAGCTCGAAAGAGGCGAGCTTTGATTAAATGGATCATTTCCAACATGACCACTGGTGGTAGAGTGCTGTGCAGCCACTTGCCCCGGTAGAGATCCACCGCCTTACCTATTGCTGCCGCCATAATGACATTATGTAGTAAACTTGCACATAAGGTCTAACAGACCGACCACAGACAATGACCCACCTACAACATTTATAGTGTGTATAGGCAACGATTGTCTCTTTACCATCAGAAGACCAGTATGCTTGTTCGCTGTCTTAACCCATAGAAAAATAAAGGATATACCTTTTTGCCCTGGTGTCCTAACGGGTTTCTTAGAGAGAATCAAGAATAGTCACAACCGCAAGTAACAGCTAGTCTATAATATATTATTTAATTTATTCCCTAATGTGGAGTAATGCGCAGTCACTACAATCAACAAGTACGGGCCGTTACTTCTATGAGATATGAGTTAACTCCCTGCGACAAAAAAAACGTAGTTATATGTATATTTTACCGACAGATTTCATAAAAGTTAATATTTGTATAATAAATTCCCATTCGTACTGGCAGTGAGCATAAATTAATTTGACGAAATTTGACATGGAGATAAAAGATGAGAAGTTCATCTGCTTCTTTGTTAACCCTAACTATATGTTCAATACGAAATGACGCAAAAGTTTCGAAAAGAAGGAGTGGTGGTGAAAGGTACGTTTTGGGTTGCAGGTGCACATGGGCACGCATATGTGGAGCGGCGGCGCTTCGCGGCGGGGGCGGCGCATGTCGCTGGAGCTGCCGCCGCGGCCGCTGCACGAGCCACACGACCTACTACGGCGCCCCGACCTCTTCTACCCTTACCTGCCCGCGCCCTTCCTCAACGGCATGCAACAGAAGGTACGCGCACACCCTACTTGAGGACTCACCATTTCGATATTTCTAGACAAATTCAACGAATGTGTCTCTAAAGTGAGCAACTTCCATTCGTATTTGTAACAATTTTTTAACAAGGGATTTTTTTATTGGAAAATGATTGAAGCGAAATCAATTTTAATCTTTAATCAATGCATTAAAATTGATTTTGCAAACATCAAAAGTATTTGTCACACGTCTAGTCCAAGACATGCTGAAAAGTATTTGCTGACCGGACTTAGAGTGTTGGTATATTCAGAAAGAGGGCATGGTGGATGTCTCGAAAAAAGTCTGTGGTTGTGCAACGATGTAAAATCAATGAATTGGATGCATAGTGGGAGGGGAATGTGAAATCAATAAAAAAAATCTGGTGCAATTTAACCCAAAAAAGAAGTTTACGCGTCCTCCGCTAAAAAGTCCCCTTTTGTCATATCACCTTTAGATTTTTTTTTCGTATCACTACATAGTATAAAACAAAGTCGCTTTCTTTATCCCTATATCGCTATGTATGCTTAAATATTTAAAACTACGCAACGGATTTTATGCGGTTTTTTAAATAGATAGTGTTTCAAAAGGAAAGTTTTTATGTATATGACATGTGTAGTATACCTACTAGTCGCTAGGCTACTCGTACAGGCGGGTCGCTAGTGAATAATAAACCAAATCGAACTTAAGAATTACTTATTATAAAGTCATCGACTAGCTGCTGTCTAAACTTAATTTTAATCTCAATGCTTGGACATCATCAAAACACCCAAAGTTTTCAACAACTAAAGCGACGATTTATTCGCAGCTGAACGAGATATCCGTCATCCAACAAAGCGCCGGACAGAACGGCGTTGCGGCTAAATTCCCAGGCCTTATCGGCTTCGGAGCGTTCGGTACGGGGAGACCCGGTGCGGCGTCCCCGCTGGAGAGGCCGCCGTCGCTGGACGGGGAGGAACGCCAGGCGGCCATGCGCGAGCTGGCCGAGCGGGGCCGCGAGCTAGCCGAGCGGAGCCGACAGTTGCGAGACGAAGGCGACCTGTACCGCGCGCCCGCCGCCCTCGCGCCGCACCCGCCGCCGCCGCCGCAGGGTTCGCCGCCCGCGACGCTCGCCCCGCGCGCCCTCGCGTCGCTGCCGCCACCCGCGCGCACCGAGGGGCTCACCGTCTAATGGACACGCTCGACACTTCGACCACCCGTCACCGCGCCGGTGCTCAAGTGGAGTAGCCGGTACACATGGATACGGGCCTTCAATCGGTCGTAAGCGACGCACCGTTAACATCGGCGGTGTTTATGCGTCGGTATATTTTAAAAACCACGCGTTTCGCTATCAAAAAACACATTCCAAAAATCACCGGTCGAAGTCCGACTCGCCCCGATCAGAAAAGGGCAATCCCCGGCATCATGTACAAAGTTAGAATAGGAAACGATGGACTGATAAACACTAATGAGCGTAGTATTCGTGTCTCGCATTGTGTACCGATATTATTTCGCGCTTAGTTAAGTAATTTATGTATGGGCCTGGGGCAATTGGGGGCTCGTGTGAGCCCCTATTATATGTCGTTACTGTGATAGTGCACGTTTAGGGGCCGCGTTTCGAAACTGGCCGCTCGAGATCATCCCACGAACGGAACGCAACCTCATGTGCTATGACATCAAAAATAATTATAAATTATCCCAAAAATTAAATTCATAAATCTATATACTTAATTTTAAATGTATATAAATGTATGATATTAAGAATTAGTTAAATTTAATATAAGATAAGAACATTATTTATAAAAATGCAACTGGAGTCCGATATGCATGATTTTTTTATACCACATTCCAATTTAAGATATTCTGAATTTTGCATTATGTGAAAGGGAACGTGGGTGAATATTTTTCTCTTCTAAAGCCACCTACGAAACCCTGGGTATCTTTTACCGACCATAAAATCTATTAATCCTAAGGTTTACCTGCATTTTACTCTATAATTGTAAAAGAGGTTAACGATTCATATCATGTAAATTTAAAAATTGCATTTGAGGTCTACATAGTTATAAGTGTTTAGTCCTAATGTAATGCTTTAGAAGTACTTCGACATATCTATTCAAATGGTGTGCACTTAACTTAAAAGAGACACTGACTGATCTGTTTACATAACGTTTCTTTCCTAATATGCATTTCGCTTGCGAGTATATCGCATTAAGCTGGGTACAGACAGATGAAACAATAACGAAAAGTTCGTTTCTCTTGCTTTTTTATTTTGGCTGCGATTTCTACTCCTAAAGATAGATACTTATGTTCAGACTGCTCATTGTACACTTTATTAATTATTAAGATATTAAAGTATTATACAATAAATGTGCTTTTATCGATATTATATCTAAAAAAATAACCCCATATTCTATTTGCTGACGTTTGTGACACAACAAAACTCTTTAGATCTTAAGTTAGAATTGTCGACTTAATTCTGTTAATTTGTTTATGTTTGATCCTATATTAGCTACTAATTAGATATCACTCCGTCTTTTATACTGTTTTTTTTCTTTTTCGTGTTACACGCGTGTACAATAAAATAGTAAATAACTAAAAATAATACCCATATTTTAATCAACACGTGTACTTTTTCGCTTTTATTTAAAAAAAGGCCCAAATTATGCTGTCAAAAGCGAATCGATTGGCTATTTTAATATGTGAAAAAGTACATGTGTTTTTCATTTAAAGTATGAATACATGGAAGTTTCACCAAACGCCATGGATGAATAATGTAGAAAAATAATGGCAATAAATCAAAAACCTTTTGCATTCGTTGGCCCCGTCTGTACCCAGCGTTTGTCAGTTTGGTTCAACTAATGTATATTTTATATTTCACCTTAGATGTCTATAAATGTTCAACTAAATTATTTAATATAAATCATGCATACACTCTTAGTATTACTGACGCTTGTCGGGCGATAGGCCTTGACAATTTAGTTGTTAGAAAAATTCCCATAGCACTTATAGAATATTAATTTTCTTGGGAATAGCTATAGTGTAGTATTAGCCATGAATATGATGTGTCATGTCCATGTCGGTATAAATAATCACTGTAAATTATTAAATGTTTATGTAAATGTCCAAAAAGTATTCAAATTATTTAAAAAACAATTATAATAATCATTCTTTTTTTTCCATCACCTGTTCCTTGTCATTTGTTGAGGTCTTTGAGAAGTCAAGTTAGTGGTAGGCCATGTAACAGCTTCAATAGATAAGTGCCACCACCTTACTTATTCTTGTCACATTAGTCCTCGCCAATAACCAAGTCCGTGCCCAGAGAATAGCCAGTAGACAAGTTAGCTTAAGTTCTCGGCCCATAAGATAACCACGCACCACTATCAATGTTTTCTTTAGGCGGTTATCTTATTACAGGAGCCGCCTGCTTGTTTGCTGTCTTCTCTACAAATACTATAAAGAGGAAATATTCGATTGTGTTTGTATTGAAGCTCCAAAACTACTGGACCGGTTTAAAAAGTTAATATAATAATAACATTAAAATAAATTATAACATTAAAATCAAACGGGTACTACGAGAGACTCCTATCCGCTACCAATTAAAACCCCATGGTGGCCTGCTCCCTGCCTTTTGAGGAAGCTGTGGGATCGGTTTATCCTTTCTACCACAGCTCTCCAGAGCTGCTATCTTGTACAGATCCGTCTAAATTGTATACTTTAGATAACACAGCCCAACCTATTTGTCCAAACTCGGGATCCTACGCGCAATGGGCAGAGAGTGATCCAAACTCAAATAGGCCAATTTCTGCACTTATCATCCGTCCAACTGCACCATGTTCTGAATTAGAAGATTCTGAGCAGCGGCGGGAAGACGGAGGAAAGACAAGGTGAGCCATATTAAACAAGAGGCTATTATGATATCCATTTCTTCTGCCAGTGCATATGACGTGTTGAATTGGAAGAGATAGTAGTGATATTCTTTCCTTTCTTCGGTATCGTATTATCACAAACCTTAGCACCAATGCTATGATTGGCTAGCCGGCCTTTTGCCACACATGTAGAGCAGTTTGGGGGCTCGACACCGTCTCTAGCTTTTTGATCCCCTTTACTGCAACTATAGCAGCAACCACTACGATCAACTATTGACTGACACGATATTCCTACGTGGCTTATCTCCAGGCATCTAATAATAATTAACTAATACTTATTTATTTTTTTTTTGATGAAATGTGATGATTATGATTATGATCGTCTTTGAACGATTTCGGCCAAGACATACAGGGTAAACGTGAAAACGGGACATCTTTTTAAACCAGATGTAGCATTAAAACAGCAGATCATATTAAGAATTTACACACAGCTTGAGCTGAAATACGTAGATATAGGAAAATTTGAAGTTCCTTACAAATGTACTTCGCCTTAAACGTTTTTTCGGGGTAGACGACCGGTAGTGCACGGACGTCGATAGCTGGTAAAGCCTGATGGATCACTGGCTCATTCGGCAAAAGATAAAGCAAATCTCTTAGCTGCTATATTCGCTGAAAACTCACGCCTTGATGACCACAACATTTGACCACCCCCTCTTCCTCACTGTGAATCAACAATGAAGAAAATCCACATTTATCAAAAAGAGGTCACTAAATTGCTGCGAATTCTTGATTTGAACAAAGCTATTGGGCCTGACGGTACACCAGCACTAGTTCTCAAACAATGTGCTCCAGAACTTTCCCAAATTTTGACACGTCTGTTCCGAGCCCCAACCGCAGGGTCGATCAGAGTGATTGTTGATGGTTGTTTGTTGGAACCATTTTTGATTAATGACGGTGTTTCTCAGGGATCGGTTCAATCTGCAACTATGTTTTTACAACACTTTAATGGACTGCTCTAAACACACTTAGCTGCGCCGATGATAGAACAGTTGTAGAAAGATATATTATCTCTAGTGCTAGAGACAGAACAGATCAAATTCGAACACATCGAGAGACCATGATGGAGCGATTGAACTCGGCGTTACAAGCAATGTTCGATTAGGACGATGCTTAGCGAAGTTCAATGCAACCAAGACGCAAGCTAGTCTATTTTCTGCAAAGAAAAGCCGTTTAAACATCTCACCTTCTTTCCGAAATGTATCTTCGACAATTGCTGACCATCTGCAATTACTTGGTGTTGAATTGTCAGCCAAACTTAATTTTGGAAAATTCATTGAATCTAAGACAAGAACCGCGGCAAAAAGCTTGGTATCCTTACTAAGTTGCGACAGTACTTTACACCTTCTAACTCTTCAAAAGTCCCATCTGGTATAGAGTACTGTTGCCTTTTGGCAGGTTTAGCCAATTGTCAGCTGGCAGCTTTTGATTCTGTGGATAGGCGTGCCCGGAAGTTAATCTGTGACAATCAACTGTTTCATTCTGAGTTGCTTCGCCTGGAACATTGTCGTAGAGTCGCGGCACTATCCGTTTTCTATAGGATACATTTCGGTGAGTGTGGTCAGAAGCTCCATGGCCTTATTGCACCCGCACCATTTTTTAATCGCAATACGAAACGAACAGATAAGTACCATACATATATGGTTGATATACCTCGTATTCAAACGAAAAGGGTCGCCTCTTTTTTCATCCTTCGTACTGCTGTGGATTGGAATTCAGTTCCTGAAGCAGTGTTCTCTGTGAAATATAATTTGGGCGTTTTCCAGGCTAGAGTGAATAGGCTGCTTCTAGCTTAGTATATCTCCATCCTTGACTACAACATCACTTACCATCAGGTGAGTTGTA
>DVZL01000977.1:0-19650 GCA_018236625.1 Lasaia peninsularis
ACCCATAACACAAGCATTTAATTTGCTTACTTTGGGGTTAGATCAATTTATGTAATTTGTCCAGTAATATTTATTTAGTTCCATTGTGAATCAATTACTGTCTTTATCGAAGTTTTTTGTGTAATTGTTGAACATTTCGGTCTCAATACTTCTACTTTTGTGTTTTTTAATAAATTATTTTACTAATGTCCTGAAAATCGCAACTCTAAATATCCGCAGCCGCGGATGTCGGAATTTTCGCATCCGTAGCAACCCTGGTACGGAAACCGTCATGTGCGAATCCGACTCGCACTTAACCCGTTTTAATTATAGAAATGCAAAGATTATTGTTTATAAGACATACTCGCCGCTTGCTGACATCAAAAGTGTACATTAGGCTTGAATGTTACGCATTTTTAGTTCGAGTATGGCCCTGTTAACTTATCCGCTGCCCTAGTCTCAAAACTAGGGCATAATAATAGTATTTCAGAGTGATTTCTTGCAGGGCTGTACTTATTTACCTACCTACCTAGTATATGCATTTATCTCAAAAGTTAGGTGTTAAAGTATATTCACATTAAGAGTGTAATGTGTCATCGATTTTATTTTCGCACAATTAATTAGATAATTAATATTAAAGTTTATTAAGAAAAAAAGATAAAATGAATTATTTTTTAAAATATTTAAAAATGAAAATGGTCTACTTTTAACCCCATTGTGAATACACCTTTGCCCATTCACTGCATTGTTAACGCAAAAATAATATAGGTATGGAAATACACTTGTCTCTCTCTGTAAAATATACGATGAAAGAGATGTTTATATGATCAAATACAAATATAAAATACACAGGTGTTTTGAAAATAATTTCTGCTTTATTTATGATTATACCATATTATTTGACGTCTTACATAGCCCATATTAAACAGAATTAATGTTTATTGTGTAAAACTATGTGTGCCTATATTTGACCTTCAAACAATGTACATAACTGTATCAGTTATGTCTGCAACTTTTTAATTATTACGGTTTAAAAGATACAGTTTTTTCTTACATTCTTTAACATACAATTTTTTGTACTTTTTCATACTTATAATAGTGAACAAAAATGTAACTAGAATTCCTGCATATTAATTTAATTAAACTTTTATTAATTTCATTGGCCTTTTAAACTTGATTTTTTTTATTTTATTTTTCTTCATATTACTCAAAATTTTAAATATTTTGTGTTGTAATAATACAAACATGCATATTAATTTTTGTCTTAACATATAAATTATGTTTTTATTTGCTGTGCATCTTATAGAGTTTAAAAATCATATTGAAGTGGGGCTTTTTGGCGCCTATTGTTACAGGCTCATTAATTCTATTGTAAAAAAAATAAACTGAAAAACTCAAAATATGTGGACCTTGTGAGTCAACCGCTAGGCTCGATCACAGAAGCGATCTATAATAATAAAAAAAGAACTATAGCTGTCTCTGGTTTTTCTGTTCCACAACGTCTTCTCTCTGGTCGAGCTTGTGTGTTAAATAAATAAAGTTTTACAAAGCTATTGTAACACATACCTGCCACTCCATGGAGCTATAACACCCATGTACGTCAGCAGCACCACAGCAACAAACACTATTCCAGCACTCAATAGACCTCCCAGTATAAGCAGCTGCTTCCACTGGCCCTTTGGATTAAGGCTGTGCAAATATTTCAATGCACCAATTGCCATCAATAAAGCAAACACACCTAAAAATATTTTTATTTATTATAATCAATTTTGTTGATTAGGAATATAGTTGAACTGTTTTGTAGACTGTTTTAAGCAATGTATTTTAGAATACATTCACATTAGGACGCATATGCCTCACTGGTCCATCATTCCCTCATGATAAGAAAGTCAAGTCATTCCTTCAAACAGAACAGTTGTGCCCAAAAATAAGAATAATAATCATAACACTGTGTCCATTCTCTTAGATTGTGTTGATAATGACTTGAACAAGTCACTGTGAACTTGACTTTTTAATGATGATTAATTTTATTGGTTAATGGGCCACCTGGTAATACTCCACTGACTCACTGCATTCTTAAAGTGAACATACTACAAAGAACTTAAAGTAGATTTTCATATCATCAACAGAGGAGTGCACATGATTATGACACTGGGTATGCAGCAGAGTACTCAGTTACAAACAATTTTTCTTTTACAAATTTTTAGCTTTTTATTTCTATTTCAATGTATGACTATGCTTTTTTTCATGTGAAAGATAGAGAAACAACCTAGACTCTATGTGTCATAAAAATCAGGTCCTAAATCCTAATCTTGAGGGTAAGTCGGTCTTTGGTTTAATATCTAGGTAGGAGAAGATGTTCTAATGAGTTTTTTCAGTTTATCTGAAAAACATAATATTGCCCAAAATCTGATTTGTGCTAGATATTGTGATGGATCCTAGGACCTAACATTATTGACTAATCGTCTGGGCATAAGTGTGGTACCCTACACATCCTGTAGGAAATATGGATGTGACTATATTTATTTATTTTTTAAATCAGGTAAGTAAAAGTATAGCAACCTCCAATTGAAAGAAGAAAATACTAATAGCATTGTAGTGTGGTGGAAAAACTGTAAAATGAATTTTTATACTTGATGTACATTTTGAGTGCAAACAAGCATGCACACTAGGTAATAAACTAAAGATAAGAAATCCGTAATTAAGCCTTATCATTACTTAACCTTACAAGAAACATAATTAAAATCTAATGAGTTGCAATTCCTATGGCAAAATTTAAATTAAAAATTTACATAACAAATCAATTTTGTATTTTTAAAATTAATGTTTCTAGATGTGTTTATTTAATAGTTATTATTTACTTTACTACATAGAATAAAACAGTCGTTTTCCATTTTCTATCCTTATGTAAGCTTATTACACAACGGATCTTGATGCAGTATTTTTTTAAAAACAGAGTGATTCAAGAATAAGGTTCATATGTAAATAGCATGCTTAACATATCCGTGCAAAACCAGGGCGGCTTGCTAGTATAACGATAAGATTTGTTTTGTTGATAATTTTTTAATTTACTTAATTTGCAAAATTATTGTATTACTTCTATCTTTTTCTTAGTGTGTATTTTTTTTTGTTTCACAAATGTTTAACAATACCGGGCCAAAACTAATCATTCAAATATCTAATAGATAAAGTTAAATGGTTCATAATTACATAAACTTTATGAAAAGATTATAACAACATAAAACATGCAAAATTCTTACATTATATATTTAGAGATAGGTTCATTTCTATAACTCTGCTAGTACTAGTGAAAAATAGATAAATCAATACCTAAGTGAATATTAGCAAAGCATTATATTACCTGACGCAGCCATATGTTCACTTGTTCGAATCGGTTGGAAACCAACAAATGGAATTTGCATAGATAACAATAGGCCAATTATGTAGAACACGGTGTAACTGACAAATAGTCTTTGTGAGAATCTTCCCATTATTAACAAAACAAATACATGTAATGGGATCAAGTTAATAATAAACACATAGCCACCCCACGCTGACACCTGAAAAAATGTTCAATAGCATGATAAATAACACAATAGCAAATTTTCAATACGGTAAAACTCAGAACTTAAATAAAGTTAAAGGTAAATTCTAAGATCTATCATAATATTGTCTTAGAAACCGTGCTTAATTATAGATTTTAGTTTAAGTACTTTCAGGCCAGAGGTGATCATACAGGTGATCTTGCCCATATGCTTCCTCTTCTAAAGCAACAGCTTATAGAAATATTAATACTGTCTTACTCACCAACTATGAAAACTATATTGATGATTTGATAGAGGTAGATTACATTTATTTTTATGGCAAATGGTTTATCCCATTTTGTTTTTATGAATTTATTTTATACATTTTTTTTATTTTATGAAATTGAAGTCGAATTTTTGACGATTTATAGTAATTTTTTTTTACATTAAACTCAATAAATTGCACCTCCAAAATATAATTTAAAAATAGAAAATATATATATTTTTTTTAAATAGACCAACTCACCATATAGAAATATGATAATGCAGTACAAATTGACCAAAACACTGAGCCACTCTTTATACTTTTCAACCACAAGTAATATGTGAACTGTAGAGCAAATATGGCAATTCCTTCATTATCATAACTCCCTGCTACAGATCTACTGCTATATCCAGGTACAATAGCAATAAAACAGGCGGCGAACAGGCCTGCTCCTCGAGACCATAGCTCTGAAGTTAATAAATAAGTTGCTATGGCAGTCAGTCCACTGAAAATGATCACAAACTGTCTTTTAGAATAAAAACATTGAAAAACCTAATTTATAAAAGAAGTTAAATAAATGCCAACATTTATATTTTACTTAAGACAATAAATTATATGTCTTTGTTTGTGTGTGTAATTAAATTTTGTTGTAAGCTTAATTGTTACAAACACATTAAAAAAATTACTGATCTCTCCAATGATTCTTATTAGAATACCTTATTCAAGTTATAAATACCTGAACACTGGAGCCAAGAAAACACATATATCTCTGATATGTATTGGGATATTTAGTGTGTGTAAAATCCAATGTATTGTGCCTGAAGTTATCATCAAACCAGGGTATACTGTGCCTCCAACAATACGGCCCAAGGGATACCAAGCTCGCTCATCAAACCAATTTAAAAAATTATAAAATCCATGTTGTACCATATATGCTGTAGATCTATAATTGAACCTGTAAAATTGTAAGTATTTAGTATCAGGTAACACTATTTGCCTGGGGATAAGCTTTTACAATATATTCAAATAAGGTTATCACTTTACATCTGATTAATTCAAATCTTACCATGGGTCAAATTCATGAATAATGCTTTCAAATCGTATTACAGCGAAAAGCCGGGATGCAAAGCCGGCCAACCAAGCCAAAGACAAAACTGTAACAGTAATAAGTGTGCTGAAGCCGGCTGTATTATTGAACAATCCCTTGCTTTGGCCACTGCCTGGCTTCACTGCAGTGGACGCCGGCATCTTCTATCTAAATTTACTTCAAATTAAACAGAACCACTATTATCAATTTTTTCATACATGAATTTCAACAACACGACTTCATTGAAATTGATTGACTTGTCGCCGACTGACACGTCTCTCTTACGAAAAACTTACCAGACTTCAAAATAGTAGTGATGTCCAAAACGATCAATTGAAAACTCGATCCTGAAATTGATTTTTCTTGTAAAAGGGGTCATATTTCGTCGCTTCATTCTTCAAATATCTTTAAAGCAAGAAGTTGCGTATCATGAGCTCTCAATCGCGCATTCAGTTATTTGTCATTTGCTTGTTCTTCTTTTTATCTCAAAAATCGTCATCATGTAGAAAAAGTAATTCAACGAGAAGATGGTGATAAAAATAAAAATTCTTCTTCCATATGAATATTTACCGATTTTTATTGAAAATAAATCATGCACATGTTAGTGTGAATAAATCATTAGAACATTACGTCTGGTTTATACAACTTTTACATAACTTTATATTTATTATAAACTAGCAAGCACCATACTCTCACTTGATCACGGAGATATTTTTCTATATATTTGATTTTTATAAAAAAATTGGATTGCAGTTTAGTTTTTTTTTGGTACAATAGCTTTTTGAACCACGAAATATAATAATAACACATTAACTTTTTGACATTGTCAATTATGACTGATATCAAATGTCAGGTGTTATTGACATTTGACAGAATTTAACAGAGTTATTATTTTTTATTTGAAAATAAAAATGTTGATCATGTATGATATTTAACTGTAAATAATTTATATTTGTGCTTGTAACTAGCATACACCATTTTAAAGATCTGATAGTTTTAACAGATGTCTAACTTCCAAGAAATTGTAAATTTAAACATCGGTGGAACTAGGTAATTAAGTTCATATTGAATTTGTTTTAGTTAACGAAAGTTTTATTTATACTGTGATAAGGTTTTCCAATTGTATACTTTACAACTTAACTAAATGATTTCCGCAGATTTGCTACATCATGGCATACTTTAACGTGGGTTCCCGATACTTTTTTTACTGCTTTATTGAGTGGACGTATACCTACAGTCCGGGATGAAACTGGAGCCATTTTTATAGATAGAGACCCTAATTTATTTGGCCTAATATTAAACTTCCTTAGAACGAGAGACATAGATTTAAATGATGTGAATATTAGAGCATTAAGACATGAATGTGATTACTTTGGCATTACACCACTAAGCAGAAGACTAGCACTTTGCGATGAGATGAATCACTCATCCTGTGGCGATGTACTTTTTTATGGATACCTTCCACCACCAAGTAAGTTGTATAGTTAGTTTAACAGCATGTTTGTACTTTATAATTTGCAATGCTCAATGTTAAGTGTACATATAGAAAATTTGTGAGTTTATTAATCAAAATCAGTCACATAAAATTATAAGGCAAATTCCTTTTTGCCCAACTGAAAGCAATAAGATGGGTTCTAATAGACACCTTAGAAAATCCAAATTAATTGGAAATTATGTTTTGTATCTGTTCATATGAGATGCTTCGAGTGTCTGCAATTTCCCTGACATTAAATCTGCAGTCTGCCATTATAAGGTCACGCACTTTTGCTGATGTTTTATTAAGTTGTAGTAGAGGCCACAGGTCATCTTCAATGTTCTCACGTCCACGTTTGAATTCTGCAACCCATTTTTTACAGTTGTACACAACAGAGCACATTCCCCTAATGTTTTCATGTCTTCATGGACCTCTTACTGTGTAATTTTCTTATCAAATATGTTATATGTTCACATTGTTCAATTTTCTCCATTATTTTAATGTGTTACACTTCATGTTACTTAGAATGCTATAATTTTAAAGCTGTCTAAGTTTGAAAAAAATAAAATGTATATTATTATGTCAGGCTTATTATGTTATACTTTCCAATCCCCACGATATATGTATGTTTGCTTTATATTTTACCTTACCTACCTTAGAAAATTAATATATAAATGTCGCATGTAGATTAGCCTTTACAAAATATAAAAGTTATTTAGGTATTTTATATTTGAATGAATTGTATACATTGGATGTTATGTATTATAAATAATTTCTTGAAGCCGACCGAATCACTAGTTTTTCATAAATAAATAAAGCAACATTTGTAATCAAATCTGCATTCATAATGCGAATTATAATCTAAAATTAAATATTTATAACAATAAAATTGTATTAAAATATAACTTATTTTATGTATAAAACATAACTTATTTCAATAATTTTATAGTGGCATAGTTTAATGAATTGACAGTATATTTTTATTCAGGAAATAAGGTAAAATTATAATTATTTTGATTAAAATTCTATTATTACTTTGTGACATCATTGAAATTATTATTAATGACATTATTTGTTATTTTTAAAGAACATTAACTATTTGTGTCTAAATTGTTTTAATTGAATTTGCATTTTTTGTTTTGACATTTTGCGCAATCATTGTATGCCATATGATGGTGAAATAGGATAGTACTTTATATAATGTAATGAAACAACCCTATTTCCTGCAATAATTGATTACTTTGATTTGATTACCTTTTTTAAATTTAAATTGTCTGGTAGAGACTGAATTAAGAATCCCTGTCCCTGTGTATGTATATCCTAAGTTGTATATTGTATTTTTTTAACATTAATTGTGTGATATTGTAAATTTTGGTGCACACTAAAATGTATTCATTGTAATTGTAATATTTCAGTAAATGTACCACTTCCAACTGGCAACAGTACCAGAAATGGAAATAGTGTGTCAAGAAAAAACTCAACTGCATCTAATGCAGAGGTGGCACCTAATCGGACACATTCAAGAAACTCATCCTTAGACCTACGCACTGTTGGTAGAATACCTTCACAAGATCAACTGAGGTATTTTTAGTGAATATTCATAAACATTATGTTGTTTTTTAATCTAGGTTACATTCAGAAATCTTTATTGTGTAATTATATTAAGTAGCCATATGTGCATAAAAAGTTTTTTAATTAAGTTGATTTTTTTAGAAACATCAAATTTTGATACTCCGTTGGTATGTCTGTTAATGATATTTTTACCAACCTGCATAGATACATTTTTGTTTGAATAACTTTCTAAACTGAATTAATGAAAAATGTTTTTCTTCACTACAAAACTGAGCTGTACATAGTACTCGTTATAAACTATATTAATACAAGAAGAGACAACCATAAACCCCATTTTAAATACTTACTATCCATAAGTAAGTATGAGATTTGGTTTCATTTAAATTCATGTTGATAATAAATAGTGCAGAAAGGTAAAATTTATTTTTTGCCTGGATATAGACTTTCTGTGTATTATAAACTTATTATATAAAATATATAAAATTATTGTGTTATATAAAATTTATAGTGTCTAAAGGATTATCGAGATAGATTTTATTAAGAGGGCTAGAATTTTACTGTCTTTCAAAAGGATATTTAGTACCAATTGAGATTAACTAAAATATAAAAGATAAATTGTGACCACTAGTATTTACACTTCATAAAAAAACATACAGCAAAACGTAACCTCTAAATTTCCGTAAATCTCGTAGATCTAATAACATTTTAAATTTACTTAGAAACTTAAAATATTATAAAAAAAATTCTTAACTGTATAATTCACTTTTTTCTGAATATTTTTGTTTTACACCAATTACAACTTTCCGGTGTTGATATCACCAGCTGCGATTTCCTTGTTTGTTGCTAATATGTTTATCAATGATGTCATATTTTAATTAATAACTATAATTTTATTTTTGTTAAAGCCGTTGTGGAAGAGGACATTCTAGGGCAGCTTCACTTGGTAATACAGACAGCCACAAGGGATTGAGACCCCCCGAAAGTAAGTTTTAGTCCATAATTTAATTGTCCAGTTTAAATATGCTTTTTCATTTTAATACAAATAGGTACATGATTCTAAGAACTGCTTGATGAGCAATCATCAAGATCAAAATGATGCAAAATATTGTTCCTAAAAATTTCTGCATCTTCAAGATATTTGAGATAGATAACCCCTAGAGTACTATTTTTAAATTGTTACAATGTTACTTAGACTTAAGATAAAGAATAAACATTTAGGGTAGCATTACATTTTCTTTAAATTACTTTAAAATTTCATTCCTCAATTTAGAGTTATTTACAACTAATCAGATGCCAGCCTATTTATTTAAACATAATAAATATATGAATTCTTATTTTTTACTTTTAGTAAACTCATGGTCGGAAAATATGAAAGTACAAATTATAAAGGCACACCACAACTGGATTGCAGTAGCTTACACACATTATGTTATTGGATACAGGTAATTATTAGTTTTATATAGAAGCTAGCTGTGCCATTTCATTTAACTATTATGCTATTCTTCATTAAATCAGCTATCTACCAGTGAAAGTCCCGTCAAAATCGTTTCAGTAGTTTCAGAGATTAGCGGGTACAAACAGACATACAAAAATTTTAATAAAACACTGTTTTGGTACCTATATGTAACTTGTATGTATATAAGAATTTAGTAAAAAGAAATTGCACAACGATTTTATTTATTTGTAAATATATTTGTTGTACTTAAATATGGCCATTTAGTTTGATAATTTATTACTATGTCTCAGTACGATTTAGTTTTAAACATTAACTAGCTACCATCTGTGGTTACACCTTCATATTGAAGTTATTTCGTTCATACATAATTTTAACCCATATGTTTCCCCTTAAGATTTCAATTTTGGTTCGATATGTTTTGATGGGCTTTGTTCTTATTGCATTTATGATAACTAGCATTGGAAAAATATTACTTTGAAGCTCTTCTCATATTTTTCAGATTGACCGACTCATGCGGTTGGTACGTAGTATTTCAATCACCTGTACAAGACTCACCTATAGAGAGGATAGCACTCAATGCAAAAACCGGTGGAAGCGCCACATCCAGTGGAAATAACTCCTCTGGCACTGACGTCATGCTGGGAATAGCTAGCGGACTGCTTGTACGATTATGGGCATTCTCTACACATACAGAACCCGTTAGACGTACATTAATTGGTATGATTCTTATCTTAATTTGTCTGGATTTTATATTAATAGGTCATGAGAAAATTATGCAACAGCATAGTATTTATTCCTTAGTATTCATAATATACTTATTTGTAATGTATAGAATAAATCATTACTGATTAATAAACTACTGATGATAATAGTTATCCTTAGGTTATTATGACATGAGAAACCACTGATATTAATATTTTTATGTTAACTGTGTCTTTTTAATGATCTGACTACGTTTTTAATTATATTGGTAAGTTCTATTAAATTGTTTAAGGAATAAATATTAGAAATAGGCGTATGACATACTGATGTACCTACATATTATGTGTATTTCTGATATACATGCTAATATTATAAATGTGAAAGTAACTCTGTCTGTCTGTTACGCTTTCACACCTAAAACATTCATCAGATTTTGTTAAATTACAAGTTTAATTCCATCACATTTTAATCAAGATCAAGATTATTTCTAGTTATTAAAAATTATATTGTTATACTAGCTGTGCTCGCGACTTCGTATGCGTTTTTATTCAATTTTTTTATTTTATACATTTCTAAATTAGAAGTAGCCTAAACCGCCATTGAAAATTCCGTCAAAATCGGTCCGGCCGTTTCAGAGATTAGCGGATACATACAGACAGACAAACAAAAAATTCTAAAAATACGGTTTTGGTAAACGTACCTTGTAAACATACATATGCATTTAAGTAAAAAGCGGTTATTTTAATATTACATACAGACTCTCCAATTTTATTTATTTGTATAGATTATCTGTAAAATCACGTAGATGTATAAGATTAAGTATATAAAATAGAGAACCACTTTAGATGGTATTGTAGTTAAATAATAAAAAATATATCAGCTAATAATCATACCGCTAACGCTGTTCTTTTATATTATTCTAATTATCAAAGGATTTGTTTGTCCTTCCTAAGGGACATTTAATCTGGGCGTTCGGGTGGAACATTTGCTGTTCGTGGGACCGCAGCTGGTCGCTCTAAGTAGTGCCGGTGTAAGAAGTAAAGCGGGAGTGTGGCATACCAGTACTCAGCACTGGCAGACGCAGGATGTGGCCCACCTGACCACTCACGATACTGCTGGGTCATTTCTGCTGCTTGGAACTGCCACTGGGGCCATTAATTATATAGGTAAGGCATTTTGGTTCCTTTAGAACAGACCCGGCCCGCGGTAGAATTTTGTCTGGCCCCTGAAGGATTGTATTGTGGTATTTTTAACTGGTGTCTAAATTGTTGCTAAACCCCGTGGTTATTTTACAACTTCGCCGGAATTTGTGGGCGAGTAAAGTGCTCAGCCCGAGAAATCATTATTTAACTTGGCGGGATTATCTACAACACCAACACAAGGGGCTATCTCCCAGGAGACCGAACCTTGACATTCTCACAGAAGGGATGGTTCTGTGGATCGCCTGTGGTGTAAAGCGACGGCGGAAAGGATTGTGGTCACAAAAGGCCCCACTTCATACCATTTGAAAACTTAAACCGATCTAATAAGTTGTGGTATATTTCAGATATGCAAAAGTTTCCACTACGTATGAAAGACAATGATCTCCTAGTTACACAATTATACAAGGATCCCAATCAGGAACCAATCACAGCGATATCAGTGTATCTAACGCCGAAAACGAGTGAGTTTTAAATGTATTATTACTTATTAATAATTATTATTATTTTATGAGAGTGAAAGGCAATTTGACTAAGAAATTTCTTAAGCTGAAATGATAAGTAAACCTACTACTGGAGACCTAATTTTCAAACTAGAACTTCGACAGTGATTATTTTCTAGCGGTAGAAATTGGTAAGTCAGTGGTATTATTAAGGAATATGCATGTTTTTTTTAACTTTTTTCTAAATTTTAATAACCAAAAATATACTTGCAAAATAGTTATAAATAAGCTAAACATTTTCGGATAATTTAAACACCGCCATTTTAGTCCGCTTATTTGTGATTTCACCGTCAACTGAGAAATGAGAACAATAATTTGTCATCGAAGTGAGTGATCATAACTTATCTTCTCTATATATAAAAATCAATTGCTCTTCGTTAGTCTCGCTAAAACTCGAAAACGGCTGAACCGATTTGGCTAATTTTAGTCTTGAAATGTTCGTGGAAATCCAGGAAAGGTTTAAACGATCAGAAAATATAACAAAATTGCAAGGAAAATACTAGAAACGACAATTTAATTTTCCCAAACAAACTGTTCTTTGTTTACCAAAAAACCTGTCAAACGTTTGATTGATGTTCATGTATCCAGTGAAACGAAGTTCACCGGGTCAGCTAGTCTATCTATAAAAACGGCAAACAATCACGTTTGTTATATGGAAATATTTATTTTATTGTGTTTTAGTACCTACTTGTCACTACATTGCTACAGGCATTAGAAATATATTATCTGTGAAACTTTCAACTGTTCACGGTTTCACGGTTCACGAGTTGTTGCATGGGATAAACAGATAAACAGTGACATCTCAGTAGTAGGGGTCCGTTTTTATTCTTCCAGTGTAGAACCCTAAAAATAACTTAGATGAGTCTGTGAGAAAGTCAATTACCCATTTAAAGTTATGGCCGTCCAAATAAGGGCAATTTCTTTTTTTCAAGGGGATCCGTCGTTCATAACTATATAAACTCAAATTGTCCCCCCGGTGTCTGTCGTACGCGATATTATTATACCGTTCATAAATCTCAATTTAAATGTCACTTATTTGGCCCCATTTGTCCGGGTTCAATATGAAATAACAAGTCTGATGGAATGCAATATTATTACAGTATACATATGGAATATTTACTTGAGTTAGATAGTTTCTTAGGTTTCCATACCCAAAGGGTAAAAATGGTAAAAGCTATTACTAAGATTCCTCTGTCTGTCTGTCTGTCACCAGATTGTATCTCATGAACCATGATAGCTAGGAGGTTGAAATTTTCACAGAATCCGTATTTCTGTTGTCGCTATAACAACAAACACTAAAACCAGAAAAAAGTTAATATATAAAGGAGACTCCAGCTTAACTATCATGAATTTTTTATTAAAATTTAAACATGAGTTTTTTTTTTAGATTTTTACTTTTTTAGTTACTTTAATTTACCTAGAGAGGTATAGTAGGTATGTTTTTTACCGAAATCATATTATATACTGTACATAAACAAAAATATATTTTTTTAATTTCTCTCTTTTGTTTATTCCGGCTGATCTCTGTAACGTCTGGGCCGATTTTGACGGGACTTTCACTAGCGGATAGCTGATGTAGTAAGGAGTAATTTAGGCTACTTTTACTTCTTCAAACGTGAACAAAGTCGCGGGTACAGCTAGTTTTAAATAATGTTTGTTCACAGACGAGCGGACACCACTAGCGACGGTTATACAGGACCACGGACGTTTAGACGGTGTGCAAAGAGTACTCTTTGGTTCCGGCCTCCTGTTTTGGTTGCACCGGATATTGTTCCTCGACGCCCTGAGCTATTTGAGCCACGGTCAGCTGAGCTTGAGTCTCGATAGGTGGATCCTCGTTGACATCGATGATATCTTCGTTGGTGAGAGAGGTAAATATATTTTTCTATGAAATTGCGAAAAGAAAATACCTTAGGTTTTTAAAGTGATAATAAAAAAGGAGTTTGTCGATTTAACTGTATGTAACACGATGTATATATAGTGTATGGAATTTTAAAGTTCCGTATGCAAAAGTTAAAAATGGAACCCTCTTACTGATAATTCGCTGTCCATCTGTTTGTCACTGGGCTGTATTTCATGAACCGTAATAGCTAGAAAGTTAAAATTTTCACAGATACGTCAACTTTTCTGTTTCCGCTGTAACAAAAAATCAAAAGAAAAAAATAAAACTGGAGTGTCTGTATGTATTATTAAAATAACGTCTTTTGCTAAAAGCGTATCTATATTTAGAAGGTACATATACCAAAACAATATTTTTTAGATGTTTTGTCTGTCTGTTTGTACCCGCTAATCTCTGAAACGGCTGCACCGATTTTGACGGGACTTTCACTGGCAAACATCTAATGTAATGAGTAACGGCTTAGGCTAATTTAATTTTATAATTTAATTTTAAACAAATATGTAATAAATTAATTAAATGAAAACGCGAACGAAGTCACGGGTACAGCTAGTGCAGAATAATATATAGGCTGCTCCCACATAAGAAATATATTTTTTGTCTTTTTTTTTAAATAGTGGTATGAAGTAAGAACTCTGCTAAAGCGTATTCGACTCACACTTGGCCGTTTTTTTTGTAAACCTTTACGTTTTTACCCTTAATAATGAATGTGAATGAATGAATACATTCTTTATTGCACACGAATATTCACACATTATAAAGAACATCTAACTATTCTTAATTAACATACAAGCTTATATTCATTGATACACAAAGGCGGTCTTATCGCTAAGTAGCAATATCTGCCAAACAACCCTTGCAAAAGAGAGACATAAAAGCAGATTATGCAAAATAGGGCGCTAGTGCAAATATATAATTATTTTCGGATCTAAACTAATTTCTGAAAAAATATATTTTAGCAATGTGAAGCCAAAGGAATTTTAAAAGTACTTATTTAATATTTTGTAACTAAGATAAACTATTTTACAATGTAATTAAAGCGGCAGAAATTTAAATGTTTTTAAAGATAATCCTCAATTTATTGAAAATAATTTTCATTTACCCAAACAATTGCAATTAATTTAAAAAAATTAAATTCCTTATGAAAGGGAATATTGAATTTGTGCGAGGGTTATGATATTATAAAGTGGGGAACCACAGCTGCGAGCGGCCGCTCGAAATGCGTATATATTTTCGTGCCGTTAATTCGAAGGCCACAATTACAAATAATTTCACTTACAATAACAATTGGCCACTTAAAAAATATATGGTAATTGTTTTAAGTCCACATTATACTGTAAATGGAATTATTTATTTGTTTGTTTAATTGTTTAGCTGGCATAATGTGTTTATTTATTTGTTTAGCGGGCATTCCAATCCAAACACTTATTTTTCACCTTTTTGGTACGGAATCCTAAAATATCCAAATAAGGCATTGATCCTGAAAAAAAAAGACTAAATGAAATAAAGCCGCGAGGAATAGCTAGATACATTTCATTTTAATAAGTAAACGATGCAAGCTTTTGAACATTTATTCAAGATTTCATCCATGAACATTCGTCAGGGTGTAAAACGTGCGGAACGATATTTATTGGGGATGTTTCTTTAATCTTTTAAGGAACGTGACCTATTCAGTTTTTCCCCATATTATAAGGTACACATAGATATAATTATGCTCACATGAGACGCTCACTCCTTTATAATCCACGTACGTGTTTCCACGAAGAGCTTTTTGTGAGCTTTTAATGATCCCCCCACCGTTTCTAAATTTCTAAGAATATTTTTACGTTTTACGTCAAAAGCTTTTGTTAACAAAATATTCTGTCTATGAGCACTATATTTGGTGTCTATTCCTGCTTTTCCAGTTTTTATTCAATTATTTATCGCCTCTGTGGTGTAACGGTACGGCTGTCGCCGGTTAATATCGTTAGCCGCGTAAGGTCCCAGATTCCATTCCTAGGTTGGGAAACATTTTTTAAATGTTTTTCAGATAATTCAGAGTAAACATTAGCTATTTTTTTAGTATCTTAGATAATCGTGGGTGTCCCAGTAGGTTTATGTACTGGAATTACCAGTCGTGGATATAATAGCACAACTCTGCCTACCCCTTCGGAGATAATAGGCGTGAGGGCACTTTTTTTTCTTATTTTTTGTTTCTATGTTTTTAATTACAAAACTATATGAAGTTTATGGTAGTTACACTATTTATAACTCAAAAATGGTTGAACCGATTTGGCAACTGATACTTTTTACGTCGTCAAATAGAATACGAGTCGCTACAAAACGTGGTATAGTAAAAATCCTTCTGACATGTAACAACAAAACGCAAATGACAGCTAAGTGTAATATTTTCTATGGTTCCGATTTAAGGATGGTTCCAAATTTGAAATTTTTTTTTAAATCAAAGATCGAAATTAAAAATTGAATTTTCTATGAATTATGAAAAACAAAGTCGTGTTACATACACCATTTTACCTCGAGAACGGCTGGATCAATTTTTATGATTATTGTTTGTGGATTTGTCTTCGTCCGGAAAAGTATGAAAATAATAACCATACGAATAATAAGTTCGCCGGTACAGCACTAGCATAAGTACCTATTATTAAACATAAATCAACCTTGACAATTAATATTCTTTTTTTAATTGAAAAAGTTATTCAAACAGTACAACGTTAATACCCATTGTTCCAACATACAGTACGGAGGTGGAATAATTTTATTATCGCCACCTATTAGCAGACAGCCTACGTTAAACTTGATTCGATTGCTTTTTATATCGAGTCCAATTCGGATAAATGTCCAGTAATTTAATAAAAGTGCTGCCTTATACGTATCATAATTCGATTTTGTAAAGACGCTTTCACACCGCATTTTTTGTGGGGAAAAATTTAAAAGAGTTAAAAACTATTTTTTGTGAGTCGATGTCGCCATATTATGTAATGTATGTAAGAGTTTCGTACACAAAAGGTCAAAATGGGATCCTCTTACTAAGACTCCGCTGTCCGTCTGCCTGTCTGTATTTCATCAGGCTTATCTTGTGAACCGTAACCGTGATGATGTATTTATAATGCCTATAATTTTATTTTTATTTTTATTTAATTTACAACAAATATTGAAATTAGTATCAAATAAATATTTAGGGGAGGTTCCTATACAACAAACGTATTTATTTTTGCCTTTTTTACAGTAGTGGTACGAAACCTTTCGTAGGCGATTCCGACTCGCACTTGACTGGTTTTTGGTTTGTACCTTCAAATGCAGGATTATTTCGCTTGTAATTAATCATTATTCTATTGTGTTTAATAAAAAAATAATATTTATTACTATCTTTCCTTCCGCGGCCTCACCAGCGCAGATTTTTTTCCGAATTATTATGCTTATTGCGTAAAAACAAAGCTTATTTTTAATGAATTAGGTTAAAACGTTATTTTGATGTATAATCTATCTTACTGTAAAGTTTCGTTTAAATCCGCCTAATGTTTTTTTTTGTGAAAGAGTAACAAAAACATCGATATTTACATCCATTCACACTTACAAACCTTTGCGTTTATAATATTAGTAATATTAGTACAAATAGATACAACGATCAACATTCAATAACAAACAACAAATATATTAAAACTTATAGAGTGTCCTGAAGTAATATAATGCACTATTTTTATCCACATAAAGTAATTAAGTGTGGATGCAGCATTATATTCAAATGTGGGTATTTCCATAATTTTTGTTAAGTTTGGTCATTATTATTATTAACTTTTATGACTCAGTTCCGATGTTTATTGCTATATATTTAAAGCCACTAGAGAAGCTTATGATATTCTGATGTTTATTATTCCGCAGGCTGTTTAAAGTAGTAGAGGCTAAACACGTTCTTATCTATCAGCTCGTAATAGGAGCGCGTGGGTTCAATTCAACTCAAATCAAATTATATTAATACCGGAGAGACTTTTAAATTTAAAATAAATTTAGTTAGTGTGTCACAGAATCAGGACCAACCTAATTACGTAACAAACGAATTTCGTATTTTCAACCAAAATTTATGAACAAACAGTAGACACAAAGGCTATTCATATGTTTAAAATATTTTGAGTTTAAAGTTACTAGATAGCTCTCAGAGGGTAGAATTTTTTTCGACTTCTAGTTATGCTATAAAATCGTACCCTCGTTTTGTAGTCGGTCAAAATTGATATTAACATTTTGGTTCCATTGATTGAAAGAGATTATATATGTATATGCAGATGTTTTTATCGGTCATGGGATGGACACGCCTAACACTGCTGATGAACTGTGAAACTCGGCTTCGATTCCCGACGGGGACAGACAATTGTGTGATAAACGTAGATGTATGTGTTTTCGTACAGACATTTAAGTATTTTTTATGTATTAGTATCGTTGGCCGACATAACACAAGTATAATATTCGCTATCCTTGGGGTTAGATCAATTTGTGTGATTTATCCAGGGCTATTTATTCCGATCGCCTTATGTAGTTCCCGAAGGAGAGCAATGAGCCCATGTAATCTGGTTCATTGTGGGTATCTTTACATTTTTAATCCAACCTTATATTAAATGGGACACAACAGTTATTGCCATGTATATTTTTCAGCAGGCGATTGAACGTTAGAATTGTTAAACTAAGAACTTGGTTTATGAAAGTAAATCCTTTCTCGATTCGCCTCTGTAAATATCATATGGAACAATTCTAATGAAAAACCAATAGACATAGCGACATCCACATGTTATACGCTGTGCAAACCAGGGCCGGATTCAATCTAGACAAGATTATATGATATATGTTTGAAAAATATGCACTACATACATACAATACCAATAGCATGCCGGTTTTGGAGACTTTTGATACCACACTCGGATAAGACATGAGCTATTTGGTCGTGGAATGTCAACCTGGTTCTCCTCGGGCACCTAATACCTACAGCAATTTACATTCGCTTTGTATGTAAAAATATGTATCGTTTTGGTGTGTGTGGCAATTCTGATGCAAATTGACTAAATTTATTTTGACTATTTGCTATCTTCGAAGAAGTAAAAACAAAATAGAAAATAAAATTTAGTTAAATACGCCAAATCAGTGGTTTCCAAAGTTGTCTGGGCTACGACTCATCTAATGCAGGTTCCATAACTTGAGACCCACCTCTAGAAAATTTAATCGTTATTAATGTGAAAAAAATACTTTTTAAATACCTCACCACCCACCACTGGGTCGCGACCCATAGTTTGGGAAACCTTGCGATAGAGCGTAATAATTTGCAATCCTTTTAATAGTAGAGGTAGATAGACGTTTGTAGAGATGTCATGTACAAACTAATTTGATGACACAAAACGTGCTATCTTACTTTTCCATGTGTTGAAAGTTGAAGATTACTAAAATATGTTTAGTTGTTACGCAACAGAATTACTACCATTGTAAACTTTGCTATTATTTAAGAAGAATAAATAAAGTCGCTTTCTCTGTCCCTATATCCCTATGTATGCTTAAATATTTAAAACTACGCAATGAATTTTAATGCGGTTTTCTTAAATAGATATAATTATTCAAGAGGAAGGTTTTTATGAACATGTATAACATATATAGTCGCCTCTGTGGGGAAACGGTACAGGTGTCGCCTGTTAAGACCGCCGTTGTGCCCGAAGTGTGATAGGCTTACCACCTGTGATCAGGGCCCTAGTACCTTGGCTAATCGTGGGTGTGTTCTAGTAGATATACAGTAGATAACTGGACTTGTGGATATGCTAGCACACTTTTGCCTACCCCTTCGGGGATAATAGGCGTGAAAGTACTTTTTTTAACATGTATAGTATACCCGTACGAAGCGAATAGTGACAAACTTGCCACCAGTAGCACCATGGGATCTAATTTTTTTTTTATAGTATAAGACAGCGAACAGGCACACGGGTCTCCTGATGGTAAGAGACAACCGTGGCCTACAGACACC
>DVZL01000978.1:0-19647 GCA_018236625.1 Lasaia peninsularis
ATTTAAAATATCACAATCATTCTATAGGCAACTATATATTAGAGGTTAGTTATGAACCACAGTAGAGATACACACCCTACGCTGTTTATTACCCTATTTCAGTTATATAATTACTTGAGGTATTGTTTAAAAAAATAAAAAAACTATAAATATAACAATTAACAATCGTCGAGGACAAGAAAAATATAAATATTAAAAACATTAAATTTGCCCGTGTTGGTCTGTCTTTCCTGTGTAGAATAGACCGTCTGCCTCCCTACCAGGCAGCTCGTAAGAGACGAGCGTAGGTTAACTGGGTCACTACCAATACGACCACTGGAGGTAGAGTGCTGTGTAGCAATTCGCCCGGGTAAGGATTCAACGCCTTACATATTCCTGCCGCCAAAAAGACACTGTTGTGTTCCTGTTCGGAGGGTAGGGTAGTCGGTAGACTAATAACCGAAACAGATATTAAACCGATTTTGATAAAAATGTGTATGTTTATTTGGTGGGTTTAGTGCGAGCCAGTCCGGGATAGCCAGTATAATAATATAAACATTATTTTGATTTGATGGATTATAAGAATAATAATAAAAAACAGAATTAAAATTCGCTAAAAGCAAAGTTATCCTAACAATGAATATTATGTATATTTGTATGTATTTCGCGTTTTTAGGTTAAAATGGCTGAATCAATTTTAATAAATTTTGGTATATAAATAAGATTTGTCTGATGTACATTGATGGTATTTCGTAGTTCGTTCATTCGTAGTTGACATAATGACAGCAGCGCCACATACCGGGTCGAATTGTATTTTTAAATCATACAAGAAACCATCGAAATATCCGTATAAAATTTCAAACCCAATCGGTTTAAGCATTTAGAAGTTATGTGAAATAGATAATTTTCTTATTACCCGTTTTCCCGTAGGAATGAATTCCGTCGTTTGTTGAATGTCGGCTTCTAATAGTAAAAGAATTTTTGAGCCTATTCATTCCACACAAACAAACAAACATACAAACAAAGTTTTCCTCTTTAAAATATTAGTATAGATTAACTACCCGGAAATACAGAGATCTACGTTCATTACACACATGACCTCTTTGGGAATGGAACCTGAGTCTCGCAGCTGGTCGGTAACGTTAAATGTGTACGCTCACCATTCGACCATGGAGATGCTACGACGATCAACTGAGAGACTACGGAACCCTTGGCATTTTTTTGGTGTTCCTCAGAATTATTACCTGCAAAAATACATGAGCTCTCTTCGCCAAATACTTAATGGTTGGTCTTGAAGTAAAGAAACCAGTCCAATAAGTGTTAGAGTCACTGCTGTATGGGAGATGGTCGCTCTGAAAATGGATATAAAATGTGATCAAGCTATAAAACTTCGTCGCGCCTATATTCTTGAAGGGTTAAGACACATATGTACCTATGATTAGCCGTCAATATTAACGTGGCAGAACCCGAGGCAATATTATTTTTTCAAATAAACTGAAAAACTCGTACAGTAGTCAAAGGCGGACATCAACAACGCTCTACCAAAGACGGAACACAGTTTGTATGTATGTTTGTTTAACCTTGAAGTCATAAAACATATTTTTACAAGCACTACTTTGATTGAACTAAAACTTAAGATACCCGCTTTAATGGAATTACTGTAGTTTGCATATTATAGTACAGTATTATATGAAAGTCTGATAACTGGAGATAAATCAAAATTTTAAAAATATATTTTTAATTATGTGTGCCACTACTTCATCCACGTTCATTGAATAAATATAGTTTAAGTTGTTTTTTATTACATCATTTATTTACCAGTAAAAGTCCCATCAAAATCGGTCTAGCTGATTCAGAGATTATTCAGAACAAACAGATAGACAGACAAGAATTCTAAAAAATGTTATTGTTATATATTTACCAAGCGGTTATTTTAACATCCCAAACGTACACTTTAATTTTATTTACCTATTTGTATATGTATATTAACCTTTTCGGTATATACAGCCTTATCCCGTCTTCCATACAAGTAAATAGACTTCAGGTAACAAGATGGTGACGAGTAGAAAATATTTATATCCGTTATATTGGCTTGGTGAGTGTTTATGTGGCTGGAAAGAAAAAACAAACATTACACCAAGATGTCGTGTGCGTGTACTTTTCCCAGTTTTTTTTTAAATATTTCATTATACTGTTTTGTTTAGATAAATGAATTTGATGTTCCAATTATTCTTTTAATATTTCACTTTATATGAATAGGTGGTGTCAGAAGTCTCCAAAACGCGTATTTGGATGAAGAGAGTAGGTAATGAATGTGGAGAAAGTGTTATAAGTATGTATGAATCGTGAGTCATGGCACTCGATAATCTCGGCCTACCTTACAAGGAACCTGGCGTGAAGATATGTATGTATAGTAAACAAAAAACATACTTAATTAATTTATCAATGTTCATAAACCAGTTGGCTGCACTTTGGTAGGTGAAATCGCCCCCCATGGTCACTAATATGTTGTCGTGGTCGTAGTATTTGGACTGCCTTTCGAGTTGTGCCACAAAGTCATTGACCTATAATTATCAATATATTTTTAGGGTTCCGTAACTAATTGGTAAAATGTAAAAGCCAATTACTAAGAGACTGCGGTCATTTCTCTGTCTGTCATGAACTGTGATTTGCTTACTTCGGGGTTAGATCATTTTGTGTAATTAAAAAAACCGGATAAGTGCGAATCGGATTCTCGCGTATAGGGTTCTGTAGCAGTATTTATAAAAACAGCAAAGTAATCACTGTAAAGTTTGTTGTGTGGGATATGCCTTTAAATATTAATCATATTCTGTTTTAGTATTTGTTGTTATAGCGACAACTGGTATTTCATCTGTGAAAATTTCAACAGTCAAGCTGTTACGGTTCATGAGATACAGTCTTGTGACAGACAGACAGACGGAGACGGGGTCCTAGTAATAATAATATATTTTTGACTTTCAGTGAACGTTGATTACCCTTTTATCAGCGTTGAAGACTTTGGTATCAGGATCGTCGACGATGGGTTCGTCACTACATAAGAAGTCGAAACAAAATCCCTCGGGCGCGTTGTATAGATTGAATAGAGTATGAGTCATTATGTCGGACATTTTGCCTGAAAATAACGAAAAATATATATAAAATATATATCTAAAGGGTATACAGAGGTATATATGCACCCACGATTAGCCGACGTTGTTATGTCCCGTG
This sequence comes from Lasaia peninsularis, assembly GCA_018236625.1. Classification (NCBI taxonomy): domain Eukaryota; kingdom Metazoa; phylum Arthropoda; class Insecta; order Lepidoptera; family Riodinidae; genus Lasaia; species Lasaia peninsularis. The sequence continues at coordinate 3,208 of DVZL01000978.1, forward strand.
ATGTGACACTTGACAGCTGGCAAGGCCGTCGCCGTATTGGGCACAAATCCCGGGTTTACTAACGATGTTTTCCTTCACCGTAAGAGCACTCATAAGTACGTAAGAGTACTTAAGTTACAAAATGTTATTGGTAAATGGCGAAGTTCGAACACAGACTACCGAAATTCGAAGTTCGAAGCTCGTACTACTAGGCAACCGAGGCAAATATAAAAAAATTATACAAATATATAAAATGGAAGTCTCTGTTTCTAACATTGATATCATCGCTTTTTACTAAATGCATATTATGTATACATGGTGCATATACCAAAACGACATTTTTTACAATTTTTGTAAGTAAATATGTCTGTTTGTTCCGGCTAATCTCTAGACGGGTGGGGCGACTTATGCGGGAATTTCACTGGCAGATAGCTGACGTATTAAGAAGTAACTGGGGACCAAGTCGCGGGCACAGCTAGTGTCTAATAAGACTGGTAGACTTACAAAAAACCAGTCCGTAGTTCTTTGTTTTTTCATTATCTGTTAAAACTTCATTAAAGTCATGTTTGTTGTATAAAAGCTTCATTTTAATATTTATTTTATTCTGTTTACAATATTTGTTGTTATAGCGGCAATTTGGTTCATGAGATAGACCGGTGACAAACAGACTGACAGCGAAAGCCATAAAAAGGAAAAAAATTGAATTTGCGCGTCCGACTCGCAGAATGTACTGATTTTATTTAAGTTAGTAAGCCAGTAAATTTTCTAAATAAATAAATGAAATACTCGCCCAATACATCGCTCCCCCTCCACATGAACTCCATTCTATCCTCTTCTATCATTGCTTCTCTTTCTTTGTGATCGACTCGACCTTTAGTTAAAAGAATAGAAAAATAAATACAGTATTACACATAGACTATAAAAGTTGTATCTGTAACGCTACTAATATTATAAATGCGAAAGTTTGTAAGTATGGCTGGATGTATGTGAAAGTGTGTGAGTATGCATACACACACACATCTATACTCACACACTTTCACGTTTATAATATTAGAAGAATAGATTTAGATAATAACCTTACTAATATTATAAATGAGAAAATAACTTTGTCTGAAACCACAGAACCAATTTTGATAAAATTTGGTACATAAATAGAGTTAACCCTGAGGAAGAACATAGGCTAATTTTTAACCGACTATATCAAAAATAGGGTATGTTTTTACTAATAATTATTATAAGTCGTAAGAATTTGTGCCCCTTGAAAGTTATCTTTGTTTTTAAAATAGTTCACGTGGGCGAAGATGCGGGCGGAAAGCTAGTAGTTTATAATGTATTACACCAAAGACATTACCAATGAACAGTCCGTCGAATCCCATTTGTGCGACGAGAGACGAATGTTCGCGAGTGTGTCCGTAGTTGTCTATCTGCCAAACTGCCTTAGGTGTGCCGCACGGGCCTAAAGTATCATTCAGTTTCCTGAAAAAAAAATATCTTCTCGCTTTCATTCTAAAGGTGTAGCTAGAGGTACTTCGTATGATAGGTAGAAATTACGTCGCCACAAGGGTAGGGTATGGTATAATACCATAATGGTATCATGTTAAGATAATCTGAAATTACTTATGAAACATATTGATAATGAACGAAATGATAATTGGAATATTTTGGATACTAATAAAATTTGATCTAACTTCTGACTTAATCTTTGATTATTGACTAACTTTTTACGAATTTCTTGTGGTAAGAAAAACTCGTCGCCTGTAGACCAAAGGTGGAAATGGTGCGTTGCCAACCTGAGGCTGGGATGGTAAGCCTCTTGCGTGAGTAAGTTAACCGGCTACCCTACCCTCCAAACCAGAACACGACAATGGTGAGCACTGACGCTATTGTAACAGGAATAGGTAAGATGGTGACCAACCTGGGCAAGCCTGGGCAAGAAGACTCTGCCACTAGTAAGTATAATATGTATTGACGTTTTAAGTTGATAATGAAAGATTTAAACAAAAACTTTATTTAATTTTTTTTGCGCATTTGAATTAAAGCTTGTTTTAAGCATATTTTATAATTTATTTTGAACTAAACTAAGAAAATATACATTTAACAGTGAATGGATGTAGGTACCCGGGGAGACCTAGGTTGACATTCCACGACCAAATAGTTCATGTGTTATCCGACGGTGTCAAACTGGAGTGTTTCTTTGGAGAGAATAATGAATGTGGAGAAAGCTAGGTAAGTATGTAGGATTCGTGACACTTGGCACTCGATACTCTCTACCTGTCCCACAAGGGACCTGGCGTGAAGTTATGCATATATCTTAGAACTAAGAACAAAATTACACATCTATTACTAGTCATCAGAAAATCCTACTAATATTATAAATGCGAAAGTTTAAGAGTATGGATGTATAGATATTTATTATTCTTTTACGAAAAAACTACTGGACGCATATGGATGAAACTTTACAGTTAGATAGCTTATACATGAGAATTACATGTAAAATTCTGCCCTTTAATAAGTCACGCGGGCGAAGCCGCGGGTCGAAAGCTAGTCTAAGTATATAAGTAAGAGATACCTCAATCCCCAAGTATACAAGTCCAGCAGCTGAAGGTAATCTACGGTAGCTTCATCAGTTTGAACCCAGCCTCCACCAGCGAACTGAATCCTACCTTCAGCCACCAATGACCTGAACGTAGCTCTGGTCGAACCACGTTGCTCCTTCCACCATCGCCAGAAATAAGCCGTCTCCGAAAAAGTAAACCTGAAAAGTCTGATATTTAAGCCGAACCAGGGCTTCTTCGTCTGGGGATTTCTAAAGATATAAGAGAGGAAAATGTTTGGCGTTGCTAGATATGACAACTTACAGACCACTCTTTTCCACTAGTCACAATGGCGTAAGGGCCCAGGGCCTCGCGATAGATTGGAGCCCCCTAGTCTATACTTGATGACCTAACCACAGATAATAAATGACCAAATAGTTACGGGGTGGGTCGCTATCTGTTAATAAGATATAAAAATAAAGCTAAAACTTTTAAAATATACGTTATTGTCTATTTTAACAAAATATTATGGTCATGGGATGCGAAAATTAAAAAGGACTTACTTTCTGCGTTTATCGTGGAGAAGTTCAGATAGCACCGAGTGGTATATTAGCTGTACATTGGCAGTACTCACTGATGTTTTGGCTATAAATAGGAAAACAATGTGTTTTTTTTTTAAAACTTTAAATAAAAGTAAAAAAACTTTTTTAAAGACAGGTTTTTATTTGAAGCTGTTAAAAGAATAAAATAATATTTTTCTTTAAAACTTGTACTATCAACTTATTTTGTTACTACATATTTTATCTTCTTAATATATAATTCTACTGTAGGTATACTGTATGTGTGTCACTGTACTTCTAAACGGCTGGTTCGATTGGAGCGAATTTTTTTGCATGCCTTTGGGTGTTGCCTTGGATGTTTTAGATTAATTAGTAATCACAGTAAATGAACTAATGAATTTACTACATTTAACCAATTATTATTAATTTTTCAAACTAATTACCAGTAGCCTCGCAAAAAGCTCTTTTGATACAAAATTGTGTAGTGACGCTATAAAAGTTGTTTAAAGGAAAAGGTTATTTTATAATTTTGGGACAATTAAATGAAATGCCGAGTCCCGAATTCGACTCCCGGGTAAGGCAACTTGTTCTTAATTTTTTTTTATTTATCTGAAAACCAACGTTAGGTAACTGGAATTGCATTAATTGTGTCTGATATGGCGACGAACTCGCCACCTGTCACATTATGAGAACTTATATCGTTGACTAATCATGAGTGTATATATACACTCTGCCTACCCTTTCGGGGATATGGGCGTGACGATTGTTTTAACTACGTCTAACTTAGATTGATACTTACTTCCGTAGTAGTACTCGTCAAAAGTCTTCACCCAGCCAGCGTCCATATGGGAGTGCGGGACTATGTGGACATTCAGGGCACCGTCTCTCGTTGCAGGGCATTGCTGACGGACAGATTTTTTTATATTAGTAACTAGCTGTTGCCTACGACTCCGTCCGCGATAGTTATAATCCCGTAGCAATTACAACCTATGTCACAGACAAAACCAGTGCCGTGCAGAGCCAGTATCGTCGGCTAATCATGGGTGTATAATGTATATGTCCCTCCTACTATCATTTCAGGGATATGGGTGTGTCGATATATTTTTTTTAATTACCTTGTATCCGCATTCCAATGTGTTAGCCTTTTTTATTTCGACTTGATGCAAAAAAATCAACAAAATTTCCAAACGGAATAACATTATTATGTAAAAAAAACAGTTTAGTTACTAAACGTTCATTAATTATAATATATTGAATATTTTATTCTCAAAGTAAAATCTTCTAATTCTTTGAAAAATCAGCCATCAAATAGTCTATTTTGCTTGACTTTTAGGTTTGTCCTATGTGGAGTTAGAATAGGTTTGGAGTATCATATGATTTATGTGTTTTTAGTTTGAAAATAGATAATCTCCCTTTTTTATTTATTTTGTTCAAAATCTTTTACTCATATTTATTTAGCCAATCGTACTTTTTAATGTTTAATATAATTAACAACACTTTTTATTCATACGTATATAATTTACGTATACAACGTATATAATTCAAAAACAATTACTTTGTCTTGAAAGTGATTAATTCAGTTAAGATTTTTTACACCAGGATTATACAATGTTAGATTACTTAGCCTGGTTGAGGCTGCCTACAGTGTGGTTTACAAAACAACGTTCCATGGTTAAAGGCCCGTTCACAGTAATCTGTATATCGTAGGTATGTTTTTGTATTACAATAGAATAGAGTAGGAACATTAAAATAGAACAGAAGTGAATACTAATATTAAAACATTGAAAAATTAAAACAAAACACTAACAACAAGACAAGGGTTTAACTATTTATATACCTAATAGAGGAGATTACGCTATTTGTTATAATTTGGATTTAAATATTTTTCAAAAGTATAAAGATATTTTATATAATGGGAAGTTTATTGTAAAAACGTTGAATGAGTGTCGAGTTTGCCTGTGGTTCACCCTAAAACTATTACATGGAAAAGCGTTTAAGTTAGACCAAAATAAAACTATTAAGTATTTTGCAAACTACCGCCACAAACCACTAGTATTATGCGACTCGATCAAGCCAGATACGCAATTTAATCTCACGTAAGTTTAGCCTTTCTATAAATTTAATTTCTAAAAAATCTTTCTCCTTCAAGCTTTGTGTCAATAAAACACCTTTGTCATGCCAATAGTGCTGAAGACAATTATTAAAGTAGTCTTAAAATCATATTTTTTTATTTTTAAAGTCATGGTGCACACAGCTTTACTCATTATAACCCAATTCCCAAGAACATCAACAGTAGTTTGATTTTCTGAAAACATTAAACAATTATTGAGAAAATACTTATTACCTATTATTACAGGATGTATGGGGTAAAAGAAAGTACTATATATATTATAGTAACTTTATTTTTAAAACTCTGATCGAGCGTATCAGTGTCAGATTTTTGGTCGGCCAAAATTCTGACACTGATACGCTCAACCAGCTTACCATTTGTCACATAATGGGGCCTAATAAGGTCATCATGATGTGAAATTGTGAAAGGTTTAGAGTTCTTGTGGTTAGCACTCCGAACTGCCTTTCTGGCAGTCCAAGTTCGTACTCCGCCGTGTACCAATGAGATTTTCTAACTTATATACAGTTTATGAGTGATCTCATGGTGAAGAAAAACATCGTGAGGAAGCCAGGATTCGTGTATCCATATTCGTCCTAATTTAAGATTCGGAAAGTCAGTTGCTGTGTAAAAACTGGCGCCCTTGTCAAATCTCCTAGATTAGGTAGCCGTCTCCAATATCACCTGATATACGGGTTAAGGCTAGAACAAAGATATAAAATTGTAGGTAGAAATAAATAAACATTTTTTTTCACAATATTTATTAACAAAAAAATGTACACTCAAAAAACTATAAATACAAGTCAAAGTGGATGGAATCAAAGTTAAATGAGCAGTCCATTAAATTTAAAATAATATCATATTGGAATGAGTTTAAGTAGCAACCTCAAAATGGCTGATAACCTAAAATTTCTAGAGATTCGTAAGAGATTCTCATATTTCGTGATTTCAAAATATGAAATGTCTTTTATAATTTTGTGGCATATATGGAAAAGTGAACAAACATAAATATTGAAACCCGCGAGGCAATTTACTTTGATTGATATATTTATTGATAGATATAGATTATTTTTAGCTGTGATATCTATTTCAGGTGACTTTATATAACTTGCCAAAGTCTTATAGGTGATGGTTTTTTTGGTTGTTAATCTGTCTACATGATAAAAATTATATGCTTCTGTTACACTACCCTGAATATACAGACATCTACGTTTATCACACAAATGCGAGCCCTCGTCGGGAATCGAGCCCAAGCCTCGCAGTTGGTCGGTTTCGTCTTCGACAAGTTTATTCATGTACAACTTAAGCTGGTGTGGGTTTTTTGAATAAATTATAAAAAAAAATACAGCTGCCGTTAGGTAAATATTTTAAATTTAAATATACAATAAAGTAATTGGAGACACAAAATCTATATAAATATCAGTCCATCCTTGTGAGATTCGTCTAAGCAAACATATAAACAAGAAATACAGTCGTAATAAGTAAATAGCATTTTTAAGCCAGTTATATATTAAATATTATAACTAACACACTATTGGCCTGTGCTTTGTTTGTGCGGAAATATTTTAAACTACACCCAGTTACATTTTATTACAACGCCATCTATTATTTTTTCCCCTAAATCATAAAAATATTAAAACAGTTCAGTGAAATCCTTGTTCTCCTCACTGTATTAGTGGTAAAAAATAATTAAATTAATCCGTGTTCAAATATTTTCGTAAATTGTAATATTCCGTGTTAAGCTTAGGAATTAACTAGATATTTGTGATTTAGACTATTCACATAAAAAGAATCGGAGTCTGTTATATAGAAATCTATATATACACAGGTAGGCTTGATCATCTACACATGTCAAGCGTGTTTGTATGAAGAGGTTAATGGTATATGGAGACACTCTCTGCCTACCCCGTAAAGGACTTGGCGTGATATGTGAGTTATATGAAAGCAAAATACTTCCGTTCGAGCAAAGCTGAGGACAAAGTCTAGCTCTAAGCAACACTATAGAAAAGAATGATTAGATCCAAAGTATCTACACTAGAATATGACACAAATGCAACTTTATCATCACTATAAAAAATATAAAAATCTACAATAGGTTTTAACTATTCTAGGCCAACTATAGTGAGGTAATAAGAAAAAAGTTTATAGCCGTATTATTTTTGCAATGCTAATAATAAGATGTATTTATAACTGCGGATATTTAAAAAAAATTATTCAGCCTCTGGCCAAATTAATTAGTTTGAATAACCCAACAAAATAGCTCGATATGGGAATAGACTTGCCACCTGTCAAATTTTGGGACCTTAATATCGTCTTTGGGATTTTAATATTGTCGGCTAATATGTACCTCTGCCTATATCTTTGAGGATATGGGCGTGACGATATCTTCAACAAAGATACATTTATCGTTACAAAATGAGCAAAGCTTAGTCCAAGCACTTACTGTTCTTTATTCCAAATGCGTCTTCTGAGATCCGTCGCGATTTCACTTTAGTAAAAGTATATCGCTGTACAAAAACATACACGCAAAAGTAAATTGTTACAATATGACGCTTGTTATAATAATTATGCGTTCATTTAAAATTGACGTACTAAATTATACTTAAGACAAATCCAATATTAAAGTTATTGCGACACGTAAATCCTTTTGTATTTTTATTTGTGTATTACCGCTTTTACACGAGCGAGATCTTGCAATGCTTTATCTCTTTCGTATTATGTATTAAAAAACATGACAAACGTATGTTTGCCTCGTTCTATAACACCTAATTGGAAGAAGATAACATTATAAAATAATTATATATTGTGTTTATAACGCTTGAGCTGAAAAAATCTATTGCTTTATTAAAGTTTTTAATCGTTATCGCAATATATAAAATATTAAATCCTATTTCTATTACACGTACAAAAATATGTATGGTATATAAATATGTAAAAAGGAATGTATTAAGGGATACTTATATCTGGTTTTCGATTGAAGTATAATTTTTGATTTTCTTTCACAAGTATGTAAAAGGAGTCTTAGATTCGTTGTGATCGGTTCCAGTTTTTTTTAGACAAATAAGAAGGTAACACAGTAAATATTGACCAATCGGCGATTCGTATCTCAGTAAATGAACGAGAAACTTCACAAAAAAAAAATATTTCCATTAATACATTCCAATTAGCTGAGGGTATAATATTGAAATTATTTGGTAATATTCCACACTTATTACTAGGGATGCAAACATTTATTGAATCTTAAGTTATTAATATCATCCGTATTACAAATACTAATCAGATCATATGTTTTCATCATGAAGCTAAAGGATTTAGAGATTACATTCCTAACATCGTATCAACAATATTAAACATCTATCTCACTCTCATAAGGCCGACTTGTTCCGCCTTAGTCAAATTTACAAAACTATCAGAAAGAGAGGTCGGTCAGTTTAGAGTGAGTTAGAAATACTATGTATTGGTGACAGGTATTTGGTAGGAGTGTAGTCTCCAGATAGTACCATTAGCTTGATTGTTTTTAGTAATTGTATTCTTAAATCTATTTTTGTTTGTTTTGTATAATGATAAAAAATGCTTTCAAACACAAATTGTGATAATAAATTTGATTAAAGTATCTATAATCATATTAAATTTATGATAAATTGTATTTTATCATAGTGTGATTATAAATTAGTCTTTATTTGTATTATTTTGTGCTAAGACATAGATTTTTATCAAATATATTTAATTATAGGTTGTATCTTTTTTATTTTCTTAGAAAAAATATTATTTAGGCAAATTGTGATATTTGGTCGTGTATAATCATAATACAATTATTTATAGCATTTCGGTGGCTATATATATGTAGAACTTCGGTTGAATCTAAGTTACTATAAATTATTACTTTTTCTCAGAAAATATTTTTAATTATATTTATCCAAAAATTCATACGAACAAATGTTATTTTTTACGCATGTTTGATCCGAATGTGTCTATTTACTATACAAAAAAAATTAGATATGGTGTCTTTAAAAGTTTTGACATATAAAATTATGTTTATATCTATGCCAATTTGTACATCACTGATTGTACAATCAATAGCGAAAGTGCTAAAAATTGTTATACGATACTAAATCCTTTTTAATGTCAATTGTAAATTTTAGATAGTTAAACATTTTTTAAAATAGTAATTATTATATTTTTAAAATTATAACTCCAGAAAAATATATATTCATACAAATATTTTTACCGAAATTACTTTAATTCATTAAGAAATATTACTATTTGTGGATATCGTATAGTGAGTAAAGTTTTTCAGTATTTATATTAGAACGCTTTAAATATTTAATAACGTCTAGCACTTTCTCCATCGACTGTACTTTGTAATTTTCTTTGCCTAAAGTCTACCAAATCTCTAAATTTACTATCTACAATTTGACCAAATTTTAATTATCAAAAATCTATTTGTATTGCTATATTCTAGTTTTTCCACTTATTCTTAAAACGAACTACAACTATATTTAGACCTTGAACATGTGATCATTTTTAATCAGCATCCACTTTCCCAATATACCTAGTCTTGGTGGTCTAACGGTTAGAGTTTCGAACTTCCATTACAGTAGTCCAGGTTCGAATCCCGCCATGCCATGTACCAATGAATTTTCTAACTCATGTATATCTTTTGATTGTTTTTCGGCGACAGAAAACATCGCGAGGAAACTCGAAGTCGGGTATTCGAATTCACCCAAGATTAGGCCTGGTTTTCATTCTGGGTTCCAGAGGTCAGATGGCAGTCGCTCTGTGTAAAAATATCCTCTGATGTAGAAAATAGGCCCGATATAATCTGATATAGAAAATAGGCTAGGGCCAATAAGTTTCATTACATGTTTACTTTATTATCTACTATATAAATATAAAAAGCAAGTTTTTACATAAGTTAGTGAGTTAGTCGCGGTATAAGTGGAGCTGCTAATTATAAAACGATCAAATGCACTAAACTATTTTGGCAATGGGTAAGTTCCTATTCTAAACACTAACATTGAATGAATAAAATACATAAAATGTGTTACATTTTTTTACAAAATATAATAGATAATTCATACAAAAATAAGTGGTAATTTAAAAACCAAAGTTTTTACAACATCAATTGTCTTTTTGTCTTTTTCGAATGTCAAAGTTTTAACTAGTAAAAAGTAAATTTTATTATTTGAAAAAAAATCTGTCTAATTTTAAATGAAGACTGTCTAATTTAAAACTGCACGCCCCTTTTCTAAGTTAAACACACTTTTTAATTAGATACGAACTGCAATATTGCACATTTTCTTATAAAAAAATTATACATACGTACATCTTACTGCAAAATTATCTAATGTTGGAGTAAGGTATTGGTGCCTTTCTTAAATAGAAATGAAATGAAGCTGAGCCTCGGTGGTCTTGTGGTTAGGGCTTCGGATTTCCATTCTGGTAAGTTCGAAGTCCATCAGGTGCCAATGAATTTTACTAATTCATGCACATATTCAGAGTGTTTCTGCGGTGAGGAAACCCGGATTCATGAATTCGATCTAATCTAGGATTGGGCATGGTTTACCTTCTAGGATTTGCAAGCGTCGGATAGCAATCGCTTTATCGTCATATATACCAATCCTAGATTGGGTAGAATTCAAATACAGGAATCCTTCCCCATAAGAGCACTTCGAAAATGTACTTAAGGTAGAAAAGCTCATTGGTATACGGCAGGATTCGAACTTCCAGAGTGAGACGCGGAAGCGCGAGCGTACATCCAATTGGTATCCTACTAAAATGATTTTTAAATAATTGGTTGATTGTTATTGACATTACCTAACCTTAAAGAGAAGCGTTAAAGTTTTTGAAGTCATTCAAAAATTAATTTTAAATTAGACAATTTAAATGTCTTTAAGGCTTTTTTTCATATAATTAAATGTATTTTGGTGTTCAAGTCCTTATATTTAATTTCTTAGCCTTATTTTAAAAAACACAGCAATATAAAAAGGTAAGTGGGGATATGTATCTGTGATGCCTTATTGCCATATATGGTCGGATCAAGTCGGAGTCCACTGTAGTTAATATCTGGTATGGGCGATTCTGAAAAGATAATAATTATTCAATAATATTAAAAAATAGCAGATATACCTCCCGTGAAGACAAAATATGTTAATGTTGTGTTGCCAACCATATTCGATGTAGAGCAAATTTACCAGTCTCATAATATCCTGTTCACCTATTCCCAGCCGTTTTTCTTGCATCTAGTTAGCTGTCTCTGTGATACCAACTAAAATTTCCCGATGTTTAAAATCTGTCCGAAGCAACAAATTTGGACGGTACATTTAAGGTAAAAATACAACCTTACAAATCTCTTCGTCTTGGATTATAGGTACCACTAACATTATAGTTAGATACCAGTAAAATTATAGGAAGGTACCACTTGAATTAAAAGTAGGTAATATTAAAATTTAGTCGCAAAGTTACCCCAATCCCACTCCCCTCTCACTTACGCGACGAGAACTGGTAGTCATCACAACTCTACCTAGGAAGGTATTCTAGAGAGTCACAATTTGACCATCTTTAAAGAAAGAGTGAATAGGCATCTTTTATATTAGTATGCTTCAAACTTCGACCCCTTCTTCACTTTCAAGTCGAGGGTCACTATACTGAGCTATCAGTTATATGAAAAAAAAAATCTGTGATGATTACTGGTTTTATAATTCGAATCCAATATATCCCTCATATAAAACAACAAATAATTTCAACAAAGCTGTATTCAAAGACAATGATGGTAATTCTGTTGCAGGCTGTAGCTAACCTATTTTGAGATAATGGTAACTTTTAAATAGTGTGACTACTATGTCATGACAATAGGATTTATCTCATTAGTTATTTTATTTTATTGAAAAAATATAGCATGTACCTAAAATAAGTAGTTAGTGAACAATAGAATTACCACTAATATAAAGTAAAACATTCTACAAAATAACACATATTATTAACTCTTTTGGCCAGGCCGTAAAATTAACAACCACTTCAAAATAAATCAACTACATAGTTAACTACAAATGCATAAAAATATTTAGATCCTTGGTTATTATTATTTTATCATTCTCATACAGTAACATTCAAAAACTTTTTTATAGTAAGAAATAACCTTACTGAAGTTTTGCCAAGATAGATTTAATAACCAACTCTATCAGACACTAGCTGTAGCTTCCGGATTGGGAATTTTTAAATTAATTCATTATTAAAATAAGAATAAATTGATAAAAATGTTGTAAGAAATCATAACTTTAATGATTGGGATATTTACTAATCTGACCTGCCGAAAATAATATTTAAGAAATAAAAGACTTTAACTATGTAAAGAGTCGTTAATGTTTGATAAATATTATGCAACTGTAAAGATTAAAAAAAGTTTGAAAGGATTTTTTATAAGGATCCTTATGAAAGTCGTTATCTGAGAGCAAAATTTTTAAGATCGTAAAAAATAGATTAAGAAGCAAAGGGAGGATTTGGATTTAAGAAAAGGAAGACCATCTCATTGGTCTCGGGGTTAACGCTAAGGCTATTGATGAAACGTGGCTTGGGTGATGAACCCAAATGTCTGTATTTCAGGATCTGGGTGTTCATTAAATTTATTCTGATATCTATTTATGTATTTCTATGTATCCGTATAATTGACTAGCGCTCATAACACGAGCATATAATTTGCGTACTTTGGGTTAGATCCATGGATATTTATTGTTTATAAATAAAGGATCAAACTTGCGTACAAAATCAAAATCAATTAGCACTTACCTTTTAAAAACATACACCGTGTAGAGGGCTACCATCAGGACGATGGTGAGTGACGACGGTGCCAACGAGCTAGCGCCTGCGAATCTTGTGGTACCACAGGCGGGGGGACACACGGGTATTATCGTTTCTACACACAAACATTTCATGCTTAAAACATGCAAGAGCCAATCGCCAAGCTCTTACGGAACAAGCGTAAAACACAAAATCATATATATATCGTAATCATAAAACACAAAAACCAACTGCGTAAATCGTAATGAAAACTTCTTTCTAATTTCTAAGAGACAAATGTTCCCTGTTACTTATCAAACCAGACATTCAATTTTTACACTAGTGATGGTATTTTGTTATTCACATATCACAGTTTTGGAGCCTTTCTTGAAATATTTACTGAAACATATCCTAAGCAAAGTAAATAATGCTGGAGATTCGGCCGATGCTATTTTTTTAAGTTATCACTATCTTCTTTCAACACAAGCAAAAGAAAGAGACAAAAGAATTTTATTCCTGTCAAATTATTTTATATTATATTACATTTCAATTAAAAAGGTTTATTCTACACTTGAAGTAATTTGATTAAAAACTATACAATTTACTGTGTTCTAATTTAGACACAACTGAAATGTTCTATCTCTTTCGTTTTTTATTTCACTGGAAAAAGATAGCATATATAAAATAACTTTAATTAGCATGCAGCGGAATTACCGGCTTTATCATAATTATCTCTCTCAAAGCCATATTATAAGGTGGCTATTCACTGGACTTTGAGATAGCTGTATACTAAGCTTTATAGAGTTTGCTTTGTACACATTTTTTGCCACCTTCTATGACTTTGGGGAATCAGTCGTCAGTGGCGGTGTTCCCAAAATACTGCTTAATAAAGTATTTTCACGCCATTTATCACTGGAGGGGTAGGGAGAGGTGTGCTAGTATATCCAAGACCCGTAAGTGCAGTAGATATACTATAACACCTACGATTAGCCAAGATACTAGGGTTTTTACCATAAAAAAATGAGTGTACTCATTTCTCAAAGGTTGGCAATGCAATTGTGATACCCAAAGTATTACGGTTGTTTGTGGGCGGCGGTAACCACTTACCATCAGCTGAACTGCTTGCTGGTTTCATATAAAAAAAACATAGTCTAGGTCCTTACATTATGCATGCAGAAGCTAATATTTTGATAAATCTGACATAACGATTATACTTTTTGCAAAATTAAAAACTTTCAAAGCTTATACATATATGCTGAACTGTTTCAAAAATATTGTATTTCAAAATGCATTAAAGGCTATAATAGAACAAATATACATACATTGACACAAACATAATATGCTCAAAACATAACCCTTCTGCAGTCGGGTAAAAAATGCCAATACATAAAATATTACAATATAACAGTGGTACTAATCTGCTTTAAGAACATTTTGTCTGTGTAAAGGTGTGGGTTAAGATAATTGTTTTATTATTAGGACATAACCATTTCCATTGAAAGTATGACTTCGATCTGTCACTGTGAACTTGACTTTCTAATCATGAGTGATCTGATTGGTTAATGGACCACTGCATCTGCACTGCATGGAGCAGGTAACAATGAAACACTGCGTCTTTTAGGCCAACGTACTATAATGTTCTTATTAATAAAAAACGCTTTAGAAAATGGTAAATTAAATAATATATGAAACAGTCGACCAAAATGAATAAAAGAAAAGTTAAAATCAGCTGGAAATTTATGCGTAATCATGTAAAGAAAGAAGAATGATTATATTATTCATATAATGACTGAGATGAATAATTATATTATTCATACTAGCTGAGTCCGCTACTTCGTCCGTGTTTGAATTTAAGTAAATAAAAGTAGCTCGAGTATAACGTATATACATGTGTATTAGTAAAAAGCAGTTATTTTAATTTTACCAACAGACACTATTATTTGTATAGATAATCACTATTTTTTCCTTTCTATATACGTATTTATATGTATTAACTGTCATATAGTTGGATCAAATATCTTCGGCTAATAGTGGGTGTACTTCTGCCTACTCCTTCGGGGATATGGTATGATGATTTCTTTCATTACGTTTTACAAATAAAAGCAAATTTATATGTAAAGTTTCATACCGAAAAGTTGTACGGTTCCTTCATCAGCACCAAGTTTGTTCTGCGCCTTGCAGGTGAACGTTCCGTACTGGCGTTTCTCTATGGTGATCACTCTTATGGTGGTGTCCGTGAACTCGTCCGCTGTGGCGAAGTGGGAGATTCTGGAATCACAAGTTTTGACATAGACACACACATCCACAAATATCTTTAGGCCAAGTCCCTTGCGGGGCAGGCAGAGATTATGATTGCAAAGTGTAACTAATCTTAGATAGTCTTGCAACGATTCGCTCGGATTGGTACCACCGCCTTACCTATTCCTGTCAAAATAGCGTCAGTGCTCGCCATTGTCGTGTTTTGGTTTGGAAGGTAGGGTAGCCAGTAAATTTACTCATGCAAGAGGCTTACCATACCAGCCTCAGTTTGGCAACGCACCATATCTACCTCTGGTGTCTATAGGCGACGTGTATTTCTTAGCATCAGGAAATCCGTCTGCTTGTTTGCCTTCCATTACCATAAAAAAATGCTCAACTACCTTCACATCCATTAATGTCTTTATACAAACACACCGGTTTCAGAAACCTTCGAGCAATTTGGTCGTAGAATGTCAATCTAGGTCTCCCTGGATATTTACTGTCCACATTCACATTGTATATCTGTTTTTCAATTTTTCATCTAACCTAACCACATGAATTATGCACTTTCCCATATTTACACTGAAACTCCTTCAAATGTACTCTGAACTCATTATAACTCACAAAAATAGATATGTAAAAAAACACCCTCAACCAGTTTCGAATTATGTATGTATGTTTATCAAAAATTACCTGTAATGTTGGTTATTTGACAGCTGCACTTCATCCTTGAGCCAGGTGATGGCTGGTGGAGGATAAGCCTCTACGTGGCATTCTAAATCCATATCGTATTGCAGAGCCTGAAACAATTCCAATGCATAAATATTAAAGATGCGCTGAATTTGACCGAACTTGTACAACAGACAAGCTGATGAAAATGAGTAAATTAGGCTACTTCTATTTTAGAATTATATTAAATAAATTAAAAAGCGGAGGAAGTTGGGAAAACAGCTAGTCATAAATAAAGTGTAATAGATTTTCTTTCATTTATGACTAACTAGCTGTCCGCCCGCGGCTTCGCCCGCGTGAATTATTTTAATAATATAGACAACTTTCAAAAGGCAGACATTTTTCCGACTTACAATAAATCGCGTAAAAACATAGCCTCTTTTTAAAGTAGTCTGTTAAAAAGTAGCCTTTGTCCTTCCTCAAGGTCTACTCTAGCTCTATACAAAATTTCATCAAAATCGGTTCAGTGGTTTAGGCGTGAAAGCGTAACATACAGACAGACAGAGTTACTTTCGCA
>DVZL01000979.1:0-19647 GCA_018236625.1 Lasaia peninsularis
GGAATTGAACCCGGGACCCCATGTGGCTAACGGTCTTAACAGGCGACACCTGTACCGTTACACCACAGAGGCGATTTCTATTAAAGAAAACCGCATCAAAATCCGTTACGTGGTTTTAAAGATTTAAGCATACATAGGGACAGACAGAGAAAGTAACTTTGTTTTATAATATGTAGTGATGTATAGATTAGGGGCCTATTATCAAAATATTATTTTTTGCTTATCTTTTACAATTCCAGCGTCAATTTTTTTTTAACTAATTTTGTCTACAGCAAGTAAAAGTAAATATGCAATTAACAAGGCCATTGCCAAGGTAGTCTGATGAATATGCGATTAGGCAATAATCCTGAGCTCATGAATATGGGAGGTGTGTCTTCGAGCATGCGTAGAATAGATGACGATTGTATGTCTGTTTGTCTACAAATTTTTAAACCATGCAACAAATTTGAAACATTTTTTTTCCATATTCCAGTTTTTTTTTGGGGAGAAATCCATAACAACAACGATATCTTCATTTAAATCAACAAATTTATTGTTAAATACAGGGCGAAGTTGTAAGTGAAGGGTTGTTTTACGTTTGTTATAACTATAGTTTAATTACTGGTTATATATACAATCATAAAGGTCGGTGTACAAATATGCAGTCTTTATGTTATATAATTAAATCTGAAACCTTGATTTAAAGTAAAACGTTTGTAACTAGACTTTTATGATAAATAAAATTACAAGTGTTAATTTTAGTTTTATGAGCTCGACTACTATTATTTAGCTCTTGTATTTAAAAAATAGTTTTTTTCTTAAAATCAAGTCCATTATAGTGGCGTTTAGGTGTTTTTTTTTTAACTTTCCGTTCATATTACAAAAAAACGTTGGACCAATTGAAAAAATTGGAATGCAAAAATATGAGTATCGTCAATTACTACTAAGCCTTCTTTTAACATTACAAAGACGCTTGTTTGCCTTGTCAAGTGTGAGTTGGATTCGCGCACGAATGGTATCGTACCGTATTCGTTAACTGTATAAATTCCAAAAAAAAAACGTTTTTTAAATATTTCAGTTACTAGTATATAATTAATACACACCTTGCGCATTTCATCATATGTTATGAAATAAAAAAAAGTACCTCCACGCCTATTATCCCCGAAAGAGTAGGCAGATATGTGCTAGTATATCCCCAATTCTAAGTCCAGTAGATATACTAGAACACCCACGATGAGCCAAGGTACTCGTTCATATGTTATTATAATATGATAACCGCATCGTTACCTGTTTATATGAATTGAACTAAATTAAATTTTCAAACTTAATCCATGTACCGCGATTTATTAGGCGTCTATTGGTTTTCGGGAAACAACTAAGCAAAAAACACGTTTCTGCATGAGACTTTATAAAGTATTTCTTGCTATAAGTACCAATATCAAATTATCTTCTATGGAAATTTTAACTGTCTAGCTATCATGGTTCTTGAGATATAACCTGGTGACAGATGGACAGATAGACAGACAGTGGAGCGCTTTTTACTCTTTGGGTGCGGTACACTAGAAAACCCATACAATCAAACGTACAGAAATGTAGGTAATGCATGTAAGTATAATCATTATTGTTATAGATTCTGTTATCTGAAGGCAAATTAGCAATTACTATCCCTTTTGCTGGTTTATCGATAAAAAGAAACTGGATTCCTTTTTTTGGCTTTCTTGACCAGACCGGGATATATACGACATGCCACCAAAACCAGTTCAGTACAACGTCTGAACCTTGTACGTGTTAGACCTTATTGGTAAATGACTTATCTGGATTCCTTCACGTTGTTAGTAGAATCAGAAAACCATAATACAAGATTGATTACAAACTGACAGGCTATTTTGCACGTATCCTTGTGCGTATACAGCTTAATATATCTATATAACTGTTAAGAGTAGCAATATTTTGAGCGGGATTAAATGAAAAGTCTAAATTGAGTAATATTAATTAAGTTTAAGATGTACAGAAATTGGTGTACCTATCGTATATTTTGTCGATGTCGACAAACCCCACGCCGAAAATTAAAAAAATAGACAGATAATTTCCGGTAGAACCGTATCCCTGCGGGCGCGCACTAGGATCGAAAATGTCATTGTAATTTTGGCGCGTAATTTTATTTGTTTTAACTAAATCATTTATTATTTTTTATTTTTATTGTAATGTTAGTTGTAATTATATATCTTTGTATTAAAAAAAATTAATAACCGTTACCTTATATATAAACTTATTTTTAATAGTGTTACATAAACTTGTGTAGTTAAGGGACAAAACTAGCGGCGTTATTCCCCGTGTTGGTTCTGATTCCGTTGTAGAATAGGCCAACTGCCTTCCCCCCAGGCAGCTCGTAAGAGGCGAGCACTGGGTCTGTTGTCACTGGTGGTAGAGTCTTGCAACGACTCGGCCGGATTGGTACCACCGCCTTACTTATGTATACCTTTGTGGCAGGCACAATAGCGTCAGTGCTCGCCATTGTCGTGTTCTGGTTTGGGGGTAGGGTAGCCGGTAAACTTAATCACGCAAGAAGTCCGTCCCAGTTTCAGGTTGGCAACGCACCATTTCTACCTTTGGTGTCTATAGGCGACGTGCTTTTCTTACCATCAGGAAATTCGTCTGCTTGTTTGCCCTACAATATCATAAAAAAAACTAGCAACGTAATCGATAAGTAAATTAAATATTTCACCACTCGATTAGAATCCTCAGTAGCTCAGTAAGAAGAGCGTCATTAACGACAGACGAAGAGTCCGAGTTTAAATCTTGTCGGAGGTAAGTATTAAGTTCTTTTTATTCTATTTAGCCGTTACTGAGATATACGTATTCTATTTTGTTCTATAATCACTATACAAACATAGATACATGTCACTCTGTGTATAAGTATCTTGAGAACCTATGGATAATAAAGACCAACTGCTTTCTTATTAAGCAGATTGTAGGAAGTGACCAACGAATTATTTATTATTAACACCCATGACTATGTGGTAGGGTTTTGCTACGAATCACCGAAACAGTCACAATGTCAGTGCTCCGCCACGACAGTGTTCTGTTATGGAATATAGCGTAGCCGATCAATTTTCTTACATTTTGTTTATGGGATAAGATAGCGAACAGGCACACGGGTCTCCTGATGGTGAGAGATAACCGTGGCATATAGACACCACTGATGTTTTAGGTGCGCCGCTGCCTATCCTCCGGACCGAAACACGACAATGTCATTATGGCGGCAGGAATAGGTAAGGCGGTGGATCACTACCTACAGTGATCATGTTGGTCGTGACCCAGTTAACAAGTTCGAACTGCTTGGTAGGAAGGTAGTTGGTCTATTCTACGCAGAGGACCCGTAACAACACGGGAAAATCAGAAAAGTATTCACCCAAAGGCTTACTTACGCACTTACGTTTACTAACACACCAATGCAATCTTTATTTCCTATAGTTAACGTGCATATACCATGATGAAATCGCGTGAAAATATTAAAAAAAATATAGAGAATTACAAAACAAAATGTTTGAGTGCAGCGTCCCAGTTACATATCCCATTTTTTGTTCTGGAATATTTACAAACTAAGTATATAAAAAACACACCATGTTATATAAATTAGATAGATAATTTAATTTTATAGTTTTATAGTAATATAGTAATTACCCTGAAGTAAAACGACAGGTTATATTTTTATTTAATATGAACGAGTATCCGATCGGAACATTGTATTGTTGTGATAAAGTGCGAAAAAACAAAAATGGAGCGAATCTCGTGAAAAAAAATGTTCCGGTTTATGCTGTTCTGTAGTATTTATTTGGTTATACTTTTAAATCGCTGGCCAGTACTCGCCGGTATAACCTACTGAGTGGTTTCTTGCTGTCACCTCTTACTTTTGGCGCGAAAGCATCCAATGACATTTTTCGTATTTTTCCTACAAGTGCAACAAGTGTAGGAAAAATATACGGCCTTAGTTAAAAAAAAAACTAGAATTTAATTTTAACTGTGCAAAGTGCTTTTCGGAAAGAAAATTTTGCAATGAATTATGAAAAATCTCATCGCAAGAAAATGGAAGAGAAAAATTGCTATGTCAACGATGGATTTGTTACATCAGAGAAAAATCTTTGGATTACAAAAAAGGTATTGTCTTTATAAATTTATTTACAAGAATGAAGGCAAAGAAATAATATGAAAGGATTTTTGTATATACAACCTTGTTCAGTTGCCGTGGTTTGCCATGCATGACGGATTGTATCAATCAGTTATTTCCAACATTATGTTATAATTAAACTACAATACCTTTAAATTAACATTCTAAAATATAACACAGATAACCTAAAGGATGTAATTACAATTTCAGTTAAACAAATATTAAATTATGTTTTCTTTCGTATTTTAAAGTAAATACAAAAAAAATTATTACATTATAGGATTTTTTATGATTCTAAAATTTTTGAACACACTTATCTACCTGACGTTTTACTTAAAATGTCACAAACTTAAGACTTCTTAGTTTTATAACCATAATAGTTGGAAAGGTTTTATTGAAGTAAAAATATTATCATTGCCGTTATGGTTTTGACTACTGAAACCCAATGAATAAAAAGTAAGTTTTTAATAATTGTAAACTGCACTAATTGTATTCGTGATTTTGTTTTTTTTATAATTTAATTACAACAAAGACATCATTGGATGTTGCGGTCTTGTAGGGCTATTAACGGTAAACTTAAATGTTTTTTTTTAATATCTTAAATAAATGTATTTCTAAAAGTTAAAGTAAGATTTAATTATTTATTTCCCCTTCTTCATTATTCAAGAACATTGCGTTCATTTTATTACGAAAACTTAAAAAATAATATCCCCTTTTCTCGCGGATTTGCCCGCATTTTAACGTTTTCGCCCTAAAAATTACAGATAAGTAATATAAAGAATTATAAAGTAGTTACAATAGCCTAGAAGTCCCAATATTATAGCTTATAAGCTTAGCTAGGTTTGGCTCACGTCTTCAACTATATTTGTGTCAAATTTTATCAAAATCGACTTAGTACGTAAAAGTGTAACGGATAAACTGACATTCGCACTTGTAATATGGTGTAGTTATATTTTCTTCCATGCTATATATGTATTTATACTATATTGGTATTTTTATAGTTACCGAATACAGCTACTTAAAAAACGCACTTTTTAACCTGTGTAAACTAAGCACAAAGAAAAAGCTTCTGAGTTCATATTAGCAGTTCAGATTTTATCTGTCAATATAATTAGTATTTTATTATTACAGTTATTAAATTTTATTGCCCACAGTTTTAAAAGGTTTTGTCACGTACTATTTTGAACTTATGGTTTTTTTTTTAAACTTGTAAAGATATTTTTATAATGTTAAAAAAAGCAATCGTCTTAATAAAACATAAAAGCGCCTGCAATAATAATCTACAGTAATTACTATCACTGATAGGTTGCAATTATTTTTTTCGACATTTTGAACAGTTTTTTATACAATTGTAGATTTTTCCTAAGAGCTATGAATGTGATATATTAAAAGTTGTGTTAGTTACACCGCATCACTTAAACTGCTTCCATTTTTATGACTTTTGTGTTTTTGGATTTGTCGTCGTCCGGAATCGATTTTATTAACACTGAAAAAATAACTTTCAAAAAATAATACGACACGGTCCAGGCGGTACGTTGTTCGGTGGGACGCTACTAGTATCTAATAATTTAATTGCAGATAATGTAACATTAAAAACTTTATGCTATATTTAAAGCATACCAATTTTAGTAAGACATCGCTCAGATTTTATATTTCGATTTTGAAATGGCGAAACCAGGTTCTTACTATTCATTCCGGTGAGTAGTAGCGCACCAATTATATCTATGGTGTCTATGGACGATTACTTTTAGCATCAAGATAACCGCCTGCTAGTCGAGAACGTCCACTAGTTTATATAAAAATTATAACTGTTCAACGTTTTTCGTCTTATCAACTTGAAGTTTTTCACACACGTGTAAACTCAATAGGTATATATACCTACTATATAAGTATATGATACCTGCTATCGGCGGTGATAAGAAATTCACTTAAATTACTTTTTTATTTTAGTGTTTATTTAAGCTTGTAATAGTTTTTTCATGACTCAAACAGTGTATATGTATACATAGTAGTAGATATAGTTTCAACAGCTGACAAGCTGCAACGCGTTGCTTTAAATAGATATATTATACAAATAAATGATATTGGAGTGTCTGAATGTAATATTAAAATAACCGTTTTTTACTAAATGCATTTGTATGTTTACAAGGTACACATATACCAAAATAACAATTTTTATAATTTTTGTCTGTGTGTCGGTCTGTTTTTATCCGCTAATCTCTGAAACGGCTGGACTAATTTTGACGGGATTTTTACCGGCAGACAACTGATATAATAAGGAATAGCTTAGGCTTTATTTTAGAATTTTGTTTTAGAAATGTGTAAAATAAAATATTATACATATGAAAACACGGACGAAGTCGCGGGTATAGCTAGTAATTTATAAACACACGGCACTAATTAAATGCTTGTCTCCGTCGCGATCAGAACCCAAGTCTCGTTGCTAGTCAGTGCGCTAGGCGTGTACGCTACTCCCTCAGCTAATGAGGCTTAATTATTTTACTATAAGATTTGGGATTTTCGATAGTTTTATTGACTGACTAAAAACCATTTGTTAGCTGCTTCGTTCATATTTATTTGAAAGTGATACGTTGTTTTTAATTCTAAACGTTTTTACTCCAAATTAAATTATTTTGAGAAAAATACCACTTTTAGATCAATATACGTAATGAGCAGACAGAAAAACCGATAAACAAGGCTGCAATTAGACAACACGTTCCTGAATTACGAGTATAATAGCAAAATTTAGATTTTCACTTTTTTCCCTCTAATACGGAACCCCCATAAGTAAACGGGATATAAAGAAACCTATAAACTAGAATATAGGCTACCTTTTAGCCAAATTTCGCTACGGTGGGTTTAATAGTAGGTATTAGCGTAAATCGCGGAATTACAGACAGACAAGCAGACAAACATTCTAAAAAAATTAATATGTATTCTTTTTTTAGTTGCTTTGAAAAATAAATATTAAAGCTTGGATATACTTTGGTTCGAATTATAATATCGGATAGTGTTTGACCCTACATTTCAATTCCCGCTGGTGTAATAGCAACTGTAGAATTTAAATGAGGCGGTTTCTTATTAATCTAGAGTTTTCTCACTTTATTATAACTATTGAAGAGGAAAATTTTACATTACATTAGTGAATTATGAATGGCCAGAACTTTTTCCGACTAATAATGTAAGACTTGTACCTCTTTTAAATAATCATGATCATGATCATGATATGTGTTATTCTGATGTATAAGCTATCTTTTATGTGAGAGTTCAGTAGTTTTTATGTGAGAGAGTAATAAACATCCGTACATACATCAATCCATACTTACAAACTTTTGCGTTTATAATATTAGTAGGACATGATTATAACATTGACATTAATGCTTTTACTGAGTGCTAGTAACATAAGTGAATAAATAAATTAATTTTTGCTCATGAATATTAATTTATAAATGAAAAAGATATATTAAAATACAAAAATCAATCATATTTATTAGATAGGAGAAGATAGATAGGAGATCATTTTAATTTTATGTCAAAAAATAATTTAAAATAAATATGAAAATATATATCTACATAAATAAATCTTCATTTCCCTTGGTCACGCTATAACTTGAAAATGGTTTTACCAGTTACATTTTTTCTGTTTCTAAAGTTTTTAAAAAATCTTGTGAGATGAAAACAATAAAGAATGATTCTTAGTTCCACACGGGTCAGTCACAGACGAGAACTAATAACAAAATATATAATAAATTTACCTGTGGAAGCTTATGAAATAAAACCAAAAGTGTGAAATTGGTAAAATAATCAATCTTTCTTAAATTGTCAAAGTGAATTCTTGTCATAATTAAAAAAAGTCCGTCTAGTGCGAGTCGGACTTGCGCACAAAGGGTTCCGTATCATCCGAACTAATATTATAAATGCGAAAGTAACTCTGTCTGTCCGTCTGCATATACGTACGCTTTCACGGCCAAACCAATGAACCGATTTTAATGAAATTTCGTACAGAGATAGAGTTGATCTTGAGGAAGGACATAGGCTACAATTAAAAAGAGAGGTGTTTTTACCCAATAAGTATTAGTCGGAAAATGACTGCCATTTGAAAGTTGTTTGCGTTACAACAAAAATCACTTTTGTTATATGGGAACACCTTAATATATTTTTTTATTCTGTTTTTAATATTTGGTGTTATAGCGGCAATAGAAGTACTTACTTTATCTGTGAAAATTTCAACTATCTAGCTATCACCATTTTCTATAAAAATGCCCTGATGACAGATAGACGGACGTCTTAGTAATAGAGTTCCAATTCTAACCCATACTTATCCCCGGGGAGAAAAGAGGAGTATGCTATTAGACACCCATATTGGGCATATTGGTCACTTATCCAATAATCGGGAATCGGGAATCGGGAAATTATGCGTCTAAGTCGGTCACCCACTACTCTCGACAACAGAGGCGATATGTATATATTTTAACAGCAATTAAAAATAATGTTTTAAGTTCATAAATACATTGAATGTTAATTAAAATCCTATAATTATACTTTTCTCGGTTGACCGGCTGTTACTCATTCAGAAGCAGTTCAGCGCTTATATACCGTGACGTCGTGTGACGTCATCCGGGGTTTTGACATTTCCACATTGTAGAGTATAAAAATGTAGCAACTTGGTCATTATTTAGATCACTCAACTAAAATATAGCAGATAAAAGAACTTGAAGTTGTAGTTAATTATATTTTTTTATACACGTAGGTACGAAATCGCAGTTTTGTAATTGTCAAATTTAAGTTTAGCCTATTTGCGCTAGAGCTTTAAGATACTGAGCTGTTTTTAATCTTGTTCAAACCATGAAGAACTGATTCCTTCCAAGAACTGTCATCTATAATCCCGCCAAGCAGACCATAGGAGTTAGTTTCATTTTACATTCTTTGTCATTAACACCGTTGATGACTGGATTGATAAGTAATACTACTTTATATAATTTTACTGCCATAATGTCAATGCTCTTCACTATTATATTCCGGTAGGAGGCTGGTTAAGTTAAACAAAAGGCTTAGCATCCCAGACTCACGTTGACAACGCACCATTGTCACGTGTGTTTCTGTAACTCAGGCAATCTATTTATCTTCCTATAACATAATAAAAAAATATCATTAAATTATTATAATAACGCAGAAAAACTGCTGAAAAAAGGTTTTAACTCCAATATCAATTATTTTTTTGTTTTTGTTTGTATCTCAAAAATTATAGAACCACCTTTGAAGTACGACCTAACATACAAACAGGAGTCATCAAAATTCATTTGGAATTGATAAAATGATCGCATAACAAACATTTTTAATGTATGTTTGTTTGTGAATCCAAAACATACAAAGGAATCGAGAACATCCTTCGTTTTGACGTTGCTTAGAAAAAAAAATAAAAGTCACGTGTTAAAGATCAGCTCTAGAGTAAGTGTTGATGCTGACATACTAGCCCTGCAGGAACCCCATCGGAATGTCAACATACGGGTCGAAATTACAGCCGCAAGCGCATGACAAAAAACAGCAATAACTTATTACGGCTGATTCATCATGTCCGCTATAATTGGTGTAATTTTCTTGCCTGAAATTATAGCTACTTACTTCAACCGTGTTACAAAACGTAGATCATGAGATAGCTTGTTAAACTAAACCAGGTGAATTAATTTTTTGTGGCATCTGAATTTGGCCTTTTTATCCCCTTTTTATTAGTTTTTGATTTAATGGCACTGATGTATATATGACACATAGAATTTTTTTATAACTTATATTTCTAGATGTTTAATCCAGTTATACGTTCAATTAAAAATATGAAGTTTATAAATAAACGTTTGGGCGTAAGAGCGAGGGCGTCGGCGCGGCGGCAGGGTGCAATTGCACCCTCTGCTATCCAGAAAAATGTAGGTATATAGAAATAAAAATTGTCCAATTCCGAGTTGGACTCGCGCACGAAGAGTTCCATATCATTCTGTTATGAATGTCTGTTTTTAGCATTTGTTTTTATAGCGGCAACAAAAATACTGTGAAAATTTCAACTTTCTAGCTTTCACAGTTCATGAGATACAGTCTGGTGACACATACACAGACAGAAAGACAAATATACAATATATAAATTTAATATACACCCAGACTCAGCAAACTAGATAAAGGTCATCACACAAATTTCTATCATGTTAGGAATCGAACTCGAGTCTCGATTCATTGGTGGAGTTGACGTGTTTGTTAAACCTCTACTAAAATTTGAATAGGATAATTAAACCATTTTCAACCAGGACGAGTTAAAGCGGGACAGTTTTCAATACAAATGACCCAGATTAAAATAGTAATATTCACATAAATGTTACAATATAAATTGCATAAATGTTTCAATAATTGCGGTCCTACAGCGAAACAAACGATAACAGTTCTTTTCTAGAATATATTATGTTTATTTTATGTATGTTTGAACGTAAAATTAAAATAATTGTATCGGACTAATTTACAAAACATGTAAATGTTTAATGAGCAAGTCTAACGAACTTTTTTACAAAAGTGCCAAACAATATAAAAATTAAGCGGTTTTTATTCAAACAAAATTCAGAAATTTCGTCTGTATTTTTTGCATATTCAATATTTTTTGCTAAATGATTTAGATTTTTTTTTATTACGAGCGGGAGCTTCTCATTTTTTTATTTATTTAAAGTATAACCACTTGTTAGACTATTAATTAATAAAAATAGGAGTTTTCAATAACAAATAATGAAATAATGACATTTTAAATTCCCGTAGATTTTCTGTTTACCGCGTTTTAATAATTGTATTTAAGAGCTTAACAAACTATGTACATACGAAATACTCTGATCACATTTTATATTTTGTACTGATTATATTATAATTTTATGGTGATTTTAATATTTAAAAAAAACTGACATTTTATCACATTGCGGAGTTTTAATTTACATTAATTAATTTAATCATAATAGTATTCTTAAAGCAGGTTTGTGTTATTTTTATACAAAATAAGTAATAAAAATAAAGCGCAATTATTAACATTAATAATAAAATACTACATCGTGTCGCAATGGAGGAAACCTATATTAGGCGAATTAGAATACACAAAAAAAAATTTAGTTTCCTCGAGATGCTTTTCTTTACTGTAAGAGAACTTAAGCTGGAAAAACTTATTTCACAAGCAAACACAAAATGTATTTAAGTTAGAAGAACTCATGGGTTCATGGAAAGCATGAAACCTGGACTATCGTTCTAGGATTTCAAAGGTCTAAAAACTAGACCACCAAAGGTCTTAAAACTATAGCACACTGTGATTTTCATAGGATTGCGCTGAGAGACATAATTTTTAGATAGTTTAAAAATATTTTAATTTTAGCACTTTTTCCATGGTCCAATGTAGCTCAAATTACACAGTGTCGTCAGCTAGAGTCGAGAGTTACAGATCTGAAGTAATCTTTTTCTTCTTCTTAATAAAGAAATAGAGTTTTGTAGCTATGGTTTAACTATCAACTTGTTAGTCGTACCATAGAAACAAAACTCTCACTTCTCATTAAAGTGACATCGTGTGACACGTGGTCTATTAATATTATTGTTATTATTTCAATATCTGGCAAACAACTGCCATGAGTCAAGTTGAATTCATTTGCATCAAGTTCAAAATAGTCATAAGTCAGATCAGTTCTTGGATACAGCGGTAGCAGCTAAGCTCATCGAATGAGTTTTAGCATTGCGAAATCCAATATTTGTGAAAAAACCGTGTCCATTTTTTTTCTCGATTACGCCAAAACTCCGTCACGTGTAGTTTGACATTTGAAAACCGTTTTCGCCATTTTCAAATACCACAAAATAAATTTTATGAGCCTAGAGATATTTTATTTGATATAGTTTATAGATAGAATAATAATTAATATTACTATTTATTGTCTTGTTTGTGATTTTATATGCTTGGAGGTGTGGCAGGTTTGGCCTTTACATAATTGTTTGAATGTTAATCTTGTTTGGTCACTTTGTAAATTAACGTGTTTCTTGTAAATACGTCATTTGACGTCAGATTAGTAGAACAGATGCTACAAAGTTTAAAATTATCCTGCCACATGTGCGACTTACTCATTTTACTGTATTTAAAATTTTGAAATAAATAAAGAAAACAACAACGCGCATATAACATCTATGGCTTTAATTGGTCTTGTTTTGTCCCATTAAAAAACAAATGAGGTTTTATTGGTAGGCGTTTGTATTAAATAAAATTATGATAGTTTTAAAAATGATTTTATTAACTAATACATTTTGACGTTCAAATAATGGTACAAAAGTTTTATATGTAATATAACCTATTAATATATTTTATGTACTTAATTATAATTTTTAGTCAAAAACCTACGCACAATCGTTCAATATATATACCTAAATTAAATTCAGTGTAAGCACAGTTCTCCACATTTTTTTAAAGGCGGTTGAAAAACGATTTTGGCTAACTTTATTGTTGCTATCGGCAATGAATACCAATCGGATAAACAAGTAATAAATAATTCTGGTTTCCAAATAAAAAAAGTGTCCACTTAACTTGTTTTTCGAAAATGTAAATGTATTCCGCTTAGTGACATTTGCTAATGTTGTCAGAGAAAAAAAAATCAAGTTTCAAGTGTGGAAAACTTTTCTGATTTGAATTTTTTATCGTTTATGAATAATTTAATTTTGAGTTGATTAATAAAATCCAGAGCCGGGTTCACCTAATTCTGCTTTTTAATATTTAAAATTTTATATTTTAATAAGTCTGCTAATCAAAAAATTAAAACATATAATATCTGACAAGCATTTTATAATACGTAATCATTTTCATAAAGACAAATAAGATTTTTCGTTCGACGTGCTCGAAAAGGTATTTCAAAGCGACGATTTTCTTTTCCAAAAATGTATGTAATGTTGATGAATGTATGTACATTTATTGTATATCCAGACATGACAGAAATGCGAATCATCGGATTACTCCTGCCCCCTTAGAATGTGCACTATCGTCTCGACGCGATCGCGTCGTTTTGTGCGATTAGAAATGTCAAAGTCAAAAATTTGTACTTACTAGGTTTTTGAGTTTGACATTTCAAAACGCGCAAAACGACGCGGTCGCGTCGTGACGATAGTGCACGTTCTAACACCTCTGGAGTCTTCACGCACGAAGGGTTCCGTATCAATAAAAATATCAAAAAATCTAGTTTATTGTATAGGAGAAAATAAAAAGAAAATAAAAAAAAATTGAAAAAGCGCAAATAAATTTTAATCGAATTGGAAAAGGATAAATCAACAAGCCAAGTGTGAGTTTTCCTCGCGTACGAAGAGTTCAGTTTTTTTGCCGTTTTCATAGATAATGGTATCTATGAAAACGGCAAAAAAATAATGTTTTTTGAATGGGAGCACCCTTGAGAGATTTATTTTGTTCTGTTTTTACTATTTCTTATTTTAGCGACAGAAATACAACATGTATGTTTCAACTGTCTTGGGTTCTTGGGATACAGCCTGCTGACAGACGGCCAGCGGAGTCTTAGTAAGCCTAAGTCTTAGTTTAACGGACAAAGTTTATAATAATCAATATAATATTTTATTGTATTAGTAAAAATTTCTACGTAATTTTGTGGAGATTGTCAGCAGCTTTATTCCAATGTGTACAGGGAGCATTTTAACTGTCTGGCAAATCTAAAGCCATAATCATTAGAGTATTACTGTCGCATAACTTGCCTAGTGATATTGACGAGGTCAATAGCCGGTGGAGGATTCTATTAACTTGATTTATAATGCTGACGTATTAGAAAGATGTGAGTGAGTGAAATGTTAAAGTTAATTATCACAATGATTAAGCCGAAGAATACAGGTTGTTGTTTTTTTTAAATACTAGCTGTCCCGGTAAACTTCGTACCGTAGTAAATAGATGTTGACCGGTTCTCAGACCTACCTGATATGGACATGAATTTCATAAGAACGGAAGAGAACTTGATAAACATTCTATGGCCGTCTCCTCACTCTAAACTACCTTCCCACCAATTTTATTCAAATCGGTTTATCCGTTCTTGACTTATAAATAGTGTAATATAACTCTCTTTTATATTTGTAGATTTAATATTACGTTCTTTATCTTCAGATTGTATTAAAATTAAAATATATTTTTCGGATTATGTTATATTATATATTATATAGACTGGAAGGACACCATCGGTAAATCGACCTCATCGAGTACAAGCATGACGTTATGCTAGAAAAAGTTCAATAGTAACATTGACATTAAGATTATGGGTTTACTAAAATTTTTGAACGTTTTCTACATGACAAAAAATAAATCGACTATACGATAACGTGAAGTCGAATAAAAAAATATTTCCCAATAGATTAAATGGTCGATAAAAAGTAGTCATAGAGTATCAACTTGACACGTTTATTAAGGGTGCTTTACTGAAATGAACAAAGGTAACGGTCGGTTTTCATATCGGTTGGAGTAAATTCGAATTGTTTTTCAGGAATCATGAAATAAGTTATGCAAATAAATAAAATGCGAGTGTCTATATGTAACATTGAAATTGCCACTTTTGCTAAATGCATAAGTATGTTTACAAGGTACATATACCAAAATAGTATTTTTTAGAATTGTCTGTTTGTCTGTTTGTACCTACTTAACGAACATGAGAGAAGTGAAAATTATTTACAATGCGTAAAAGATCTTTAGTGCCCGCTTGTATGAAATTAATTGCAACATTTTAAAGTTTAAGTAGTGAATTTTCAAGGTCCACCAATCGTCGACGATATTCATGCAGGTGTGTTAAGAAACCCTGAAAAGGGCAAGTCTCTTCCAAAATGGGATGTGTGGACATTTCAAACTTAATTCGTGTGATGTCGGTAATGGGCATGGAACAGGTTAACCAAACCAGTTAAAACGGGGACGCCAGGCTGTCTGCGTTGACCACTACTTACATTCTTTACTACTAAATTCTTTGGTGCAACTCTACAGTTACAAATGTTTCGAAATGCGAATGACTTTATACGAATGATGCGCAGAAGAATTTCGAAATAAGAGTTGCCTCTTAATTGCATTATAAGCATTTATAATTATTTTTTAAGTACAATTTACATATTCAAAGTTATATTTATATGTGTATGTGAACTAATGCTCACAGACTGCAATTATTATAAGTAAGATAAGAGAAAAAATGTGTGAAAATAAAAAAGATGCGTGCGATAGTTTGGTCATGAGAATGAAAGATAAATGATTGACAAAACAGGCTGAGCTCCCCGAGAAGATAAAATTGCTCATGTATTATCCAAGACGAGGGTTGGTGTCAAGAGTCGTTGAAACCAGCGTTTTTTTTATTTAGACTGTAGGGAATGTGGAAAAAGGCACTTGGTGTGAAGGTATACTTTTCGAATCGGCCCAGAGTATTTTACTTATAGTTACTACTATATAATAGACATAAAAATTTAAATCACTAACTCGTAAATGGTCAGTTACTAAAACTATGATTTTAATTCACCACCTAATCGTGTTCATAATAATGAGTGAGTGATAAAGTTTTGCGAAAACTCACCCAGTTCAATCACGCCCTAAATATTTCTGTCGCCATAATGTCAGTGGTTACTATATTATATTATTATTACGGTTAAAGAAGATACGGTACTATATCTTATTTTGGATATGAGGTTTAAAATCCCAGCCTCAGTTTCTTCCTCTCACTATTAATATCTTGTGTATATACAAAAAGATATTTCTTACCATCAGAAAATCATCTTATTTAGTCAGCTTTAAAAAAATTACTTTTTATCCTATTATTGTCAGTCAAGTTATGTTAGTACTCGATAATATAAATTTATCGATGGTGTATCCCCTGACTAAAAAATTAGACATATTAAGGAGACGGTGATATTTTATAATGTTGACTAATTCAATAAAATTTTATTATTGATTTGAAACTAGCTGTCCCGGTGAACGTCATATCGCTCGTACTTTAGGGGTATGTAAATAGATGTTAAACGTCTGTCTCCTGGTTTGAAGCTTTATTACACCAATTTTTAGCCAATCTGTTCAGCCGTTCTTGAGTTATAAATAGTGTAACTAAGGCAACTTTCTTTTATATATTTATTTAATTGAAATATAACATTATAAATTTTTATTTATAATGTTTGATGCACATTTTCTCTTAACGAAAATAATATTTACATATATTTATTCACGCCAGGTCCCTCTCAGGGTAGTTACTAGTTATCCATACTTGTCTAGCTTCCTCTACGTTTATTAATCTCTTCATCCAAACACGCAGGTTTCGAAGACTTCTGACACCATTCTCAGATAATACGCGAGATATTTGGTCGTGGAATGTCAACCGAGGTCTCCTCGAATACCTATATCTATCCACTTTTGCATTCTATATCTGTTTTTTCAATCTTTCATTTTTCATTCTTTGTAAATATCTTTGGTTTTTTAGCAATAAACAGTAGGTACCTACTCATTCATTTGTGTAACTAGTCCACCTCCAGAATATACATAGAAAGTATAATAATAGTTGGTTTTCAATCGGCTAACACGAGTTCATGTTCGATTTATCTTTCAATCTCTAATCAATTTACAGTGGCGACCACACAAATAGGATTACGTCTGCAAACAGTACGAAGGAATCGATTACTTTGCTTGACGCTTGATTAAATTTAATAGGTTGGCGTTCGTATAAATTAAAGGCTTATATTTATTGATTAACGATTGTATTGATTTATAATTATAATGTTAAATTAGGATAAGGATTAAATGCATAAAAACGGTTTAAACTAAAATCCAAAACCAAATTGACTGGGACAAAACAGATTATTGTTATTATCAAATTAATTATCTGTTTTATGGATAAAACAGCCCGTGACATATTTCGATATGGATTTATTGTGACAAATGAAAATATTTGAGGAGAGGCTATGCATTCCTCGATCTAACCTTATCCCGTTTCGGCGGGTCGGCTGCCTGATCTAAGGGATTTGATAAGGGCTCCAGTTTTTACAAAAAGCGACCTCTAAAACCCTTCGGAAATTTGGACCAATTTTAGATTAGGTTAAATTCGAATACACGAATCCGGGTTTCTTCACGATGTTTTCCTAGATGGTAAAAGCACAAGAATATAGAACATAAGTTAGAAAAATTAATCGGTAGGTACACACTGATTCGAACCTGGGCTACCGGAATGGCAGTCCAGGAAAGATTATGTGTAAGAAATAACTTAATATATCACATGCTTTCGTGCGATTAAGGGATATAACGTAAATTGCATCAGCCAAGAGATGGCAAGAATCGCGCAATATCTGCCATAATTATTGTAAAATCACATAACGTAATAAGAAAACATTTCGATTGCTTTGATTTTTTATTTGACATATAGCAATCGATCGCTTTTAGAATGCTAACTGATAATTTTATTATAGCCTAGCTAACATTACAGATAAAAAATGTTTTTTTAACGATTGTAGAGTTTAATCTATTGTAAGTTATGGTTGTGTTTCACAGATAACAAATACATTTTTGTTTTGTTTGTCAACTCATTATCGTTCCATTTAGGGCCATTAGTAAATCCTAGAAGTACCAATTAGCACTCAACCAAGGGCTCAGTAAGCGTTTCACAATTATTGAGTCAACGAAAGGGCATATCGTAATAGAATTACTAATATCGTGTCACCTTCACAATCTAATTAACAATGTTATATTTTATGTCATTTCGACATAAAATTTGCTGAGCAGAATTTAATAAAATTAATCAAGTAGATACTTAAGAAAATGTAAAGACAAAAAGTACCTTTACTTTCCTACCTTTACGGTTCACCACTTTGACAAACGCAATTAAATATCTAAACAAATTATACAAATCGATATAACTCGAGTATAAACGAATTACTAACATAATAAGTATAACGCAGTAAAATTACAAAAACCTGACTTCAACTTGTTTAACATTTTTTTTAATTTTAATTTATGTCTAAAAAAATTAAAAAACGCACTAATCGCCTTTACAATTTGTGAAAGCTCCCTTCAATTTCTCTAGAATGCCATATATCCAGGTTTCCTTATCATGGGACCACCTTTGAAGTATATCCTTTCCTAAAAAATATCAAAATCGGTTTATAAGCGACGAAGTTTTCCGCGAACACGCAAATAAAAATATATACGATCGAATTGAGACACCTCCTCCTTTTTTAAGTTGGTTCATAAATTACTTTTAAAACAGATGTTAGACAATGACAACACTATTACATAGAAACAAATATTTACTGTTATAAATTTAAGAAATATTCAGACGTTTACGATACAAAACATGTCTAGTGGACCTCATTGATGAACAGTGAAATTAGGTATTCAGTAAAAAGTGTATTTTATGGGAAAAGACAATAAACAAGCACACAGGTAGAAACCATAGATGTTATAGGTGCTTGGCTATCCTGTATGCTGACCCCATAAACAACGAGGCAAGTTGGAGTAAAACCATTTTATATTAATAGCCAGTGATGGGGTCGTCACGTCCTATTACATTTTAATACACATTAATATATGAATCACTAAACAAGTTCCATTCGATTGTCATTTTACTCGTCATTATGTTTTCATGGAAAATCTGCGTCTTATTTGGAATTAGCACCCATGTACTAAAAGTTCTAATAAAAGTCTTGTTACGTGCAGTCAAAATTATTTATTCTAACAATTAAGAGAAGATAATTTAAGGTTAAGTTAACAATATTAGTTTAGTACTGTGTAGAAGTGTAGTTCTTGATTCATATGTTTTGTATTTCTATTATGCTTACTCCATCAAAATCCAATGGATTTTAATTATATGATATGGCTATCATATCATATAATTAAAATCCATTGGATTGAAGCCTCGGTGGCTTAGTGGTACGCGCTTCGGACTTCAATTTCGGCAGTCCATGTTCAAAACCATGTCATTTGCCAAAGTGTTTTTCTAACTTAAGTACATTTTCTTAATGAAGGAAAACATTGTGAGGAAACTTGGGATTTGTATCCTATATGGTGTCAGACTTGCGACCTGTCACATGACGGGACCTAATAGCGTCGGCTAACCATGAGTGCATAGGTATGTACTCTCTGCCTATACGGCGTGACGATATTTCTTTTACAATATAAATTTTATGTGTAATTTTGACACTTGAACGTGTAATGTACACTATAAAAAAATGTTTTTGAAATGCAATTTTAATGGTATAGGTATCAAGACAATACGGGAACGAACCTGAAATCGGTGTTTTACAATTTTAATGTCATTAAATTATATTACTGAAAAGCTTCTAGAGATATGCGGTTTTGATAAGATAAGAATATCTTCATTATAATCATTCATCGTTGGCGCGTGGTGAAACTTCAACATATTCATATTTTAAATGAAAAACACATATACTTTTTCACATATTAGGTACTTATAATTGAAAATTATTCTTGAAATAGCCAACCGGCATCGCTTTTTACAGCATCA
>DVZL01000980.1:0-19644 GCA_018236625.1 Lasaia peninsularis
ATCTCTTCACCCTCATCTTCCATGGATATACCATCATTATTGAAAAAATAAATCACTTAAGACTAGGCTGTATGGACCAAGTTCCCTTGCCTTTCCCTAAATGGGAAGAACTTACAAAAAAAAAAATTAACATTAAATGTCAATATTTTATTACGTCATATGTCAGAAATTCAGATGTCATAATTATGTCAGAAGTTATACAAAAAGGAAAATGATGTCTTTAGAAAATGTAAACGATTAATTATTGAAATAAAATAATAAATATGAAAGATTTTATTTCTGGAAAATTACAATAAAAACGATTGCCTATATTTTATTGTAGTTACCGCTATTCAAAATTACTTTATATAAAACTAGGTTTCCGTTCACGACTTCGCTCGCGTGAATTATTTTAATAACATAGATTAACTTTAAAGAGCTTATCTTATAATACTTATTGCGTATGAAAATGCCCTCTTTTTAATGTAATTGGTTAAAAAGTAGCACTATTTCTGTACCAAATTTCTTCAAAATCAGTTCAGAGGTATAGGCGTAACAGACAGACAGACAAAATAACTTTCGTGTTTATAATATTACTAGGGATTTTTATTTACATATAGCTGACGTGCCAAGCTTTATACCGCCTCAGAATCATTAAATAAAATAGTTGAAGTATAATTGCATTTTTTAATTTTACTGCGTGATTCTCTATAATATCATAATATTATAATATATTTAAACGCATTATGCGCGTAGAAATACAATTCAACTGAGACAATGTAACCTACGATAAAAGCAAATAAAAAAAACAAAAGTATTCTTTTGAATTGAAATTGTTTTCTGAACGACGCGGCACGAACATCAAACTTTTGACATTTAAAACGTCACTTTTAAATTAAATTTGGTTTCCGAACGAGTTTTAAATTTGCAAAGTGACTATTATTCCGTTAACTGTACGAATAATTTAGCATTAATCATCCGTGCGTATTCGGTTTTTGTTTTTTTTTTTAATTAATGAACTGGATAATTTTTTGGCGAACATGTTTATTTTTTGTTGGAATATCTATCTAATACCTTTAAACGAGCAATTCTTGTATACCCCGTTAAGCAATTCTTGTTAATCCCGTGTTTGTCCGGGTTCCGTTGTAGACTAGGCCAACTGCCTTCCACCCAGGCGGGTAAGAGGCGAGCACAGGGTCTATTGTCACCAACACCGTGACATTAACTTGGTGGTAGAGTGCTGTGCAGCAACTCGCTCGGGTAGGGATCCACCGCCTTTTATATTACATTTGAATTTGAAATCTGTCATTTTTACATGATTGTTCATTTTGTTTTCTCATTTTGGTGCCAATACATTTTACAATATTAAAATAGAGTGGGGTGATATAGAGAACCGAATCGCTTTGATTGCATTACACAAAGTAGGTATGAAGCCAAATGCAATTTTTAAAACTCTCCATACACTTGGTATTAGTCAAATGTTTGTGCAACGGGTTATTAATAGGTACAATGAGACTTCCTCTGTTTGTGACAGAGAAAATCCTTGCCGTCCACGGAAAAGGTGGTCAAAGCAGTACGGGAAAGAATTCTAAGAAATTCTGTCCGAAAGCAAAATATTTTATCTCGGGAAATGAATACAGCACCTAAAACGATGTCACATATTTTAAGAGATGACTTAGGACTTGCAACCTATAAGAGATACCCTGATCATTTCTTAACTGATAAATTAAAAACGAATAGAGTGGTAAAACGAAATAAGTACTGAAGCGGTACGCAAAGGAAGGTCACAGAAAAAAAAATTGTTTACGGATGACAATTTTTTTACAATTGAGCAACATTTTAACAAACAGAATGACCGTATTTATGCTCAAAGCTCTATCGGAGCTTCCCAATTAGTCGACAGAGTGCAACGTGGGCATTATCCGACTTCAGTGATGGTTTGGTGGGGTGTTAGCTACGAAGGAGTGACTGAGCTATATTTTTATGAAAAAGGTTTCAAAATATAGGCTCAAATGTATCAAGATACTATTCTTGAGAAGGTAGTTAAGCCCCTTAACAACACCATGTTCAATAACCAAGTATGGTCCTTCCAGTAAGACTCAGCGCCGGATCATAAAGCTCGGTCCACGCATTCATGGTTGGAGACAAACGTTTCGGACTTCATCAGAGCTGAAGACTAGTCTCGATCTTAATCCGCGGGATCATGATTAATGGTCAGTTTTAGAGAGTACAGCTTGCTCTAAACGCTATGATAATTTAGAGTCTATTAAACAATCCATACGATTGGCAGTGAAGAATTTTCCCATCAAAACAGTGCGTGCCTCAACGTTTAAAGGACTGTATTTTATTTTTATGTATTAAATTTACACACTGTAAAAGTAAATAATGCTATTTGCAATTAAAAGAACTTTTTTTTTCTTAAAAAAATATGGCAAGACTATACATATATATTTATACATAATAAAAATATATAAAAAATATTACAAAAATATATAAATAAAATGAAGACCAAATAAATACCTTACCGGATTTCTATTGGAGAGCGGTAACGAGTGATAAATATCAATTTCATGCGATAAGTGTCTGACTTACCTGAAAATATAATAAAATAACGTTAATTATATTAATTATTATTATCACTTTTAATAATTTTAATTATTAAAAATCATCATAATCCAAAAAGTGACTGGGTATGTTGTATTGGAATAGGTTCGTATTAAAGATACGAGTGATTGCGCAGGAAAAATCGCAAGAAGCTGCTATAGTTATTCTACGGTCTGAAGTTGGGTATAAGGTCGCCACTAAATAATATAACCAACAATTAGTAGCTTTATTATGGAGAAAGACAATATTCCAAAACAATTATCACCATGGATGTACATGACCACGTGACAGGAAGAATAGAAAATAGGTTTTAAATTCCACCGCTCAGATGGGTCAAGCAGAAGTCATTCTTTAATAATGATGGCGAAAATATTTGGTTTAGAAACAACAAAATGTTTTCAGATTTCTAAGTAACAAAGAAAAACCATTATGGTTTTTTGATGAGTAATAGTTTTCTAATTTTAAAAAGTCAAAGTTGTCCTCTATTTAGCCTTAAACATTCTCTTTAAGACGCATCATTCAAGCTTAAGCCGCAAATAAACATGCATTTACAGCTAAAACAGGTTCTGTAATGGACCTAACTCCTAACGGAACACTCCCGGATCCAACCGCACACATAAAAATAACTACATACGTCATTATACAAACGCGACATCAGCTGAGCGAAAAGTGTGTCAGTAGCGGTATTCCAACGGTACTTAGAAAAAATGTTGTCGCTACTCCATAACAGATGGCGCTATAACAGATACACCATAATGAGAAAATAATATTTCCGAGAAACATCAGATATATATTATAATCGATTTGTAATGAAAACATGGTCTTAATACATTTGCACATGTATATAAATATATATACACATTAGAGTTAAATCTATTTTTGTGTTTCTAGTTTGCCTTAAATGTAAATAGTACAAAAAATAATAAATAGATGCCGCTGCATTATTAAGTACATCAAAGAATAACAGATGTCAGCAATATAATATTATAACAGCTTTTAATATTCACTAAATTCAATAAGTACAGTAACTTGTTCGGACACCTACCTACTTGATATTCCTATTTCCTTTTGTCATAACAGCAACTAACAACACCAGATTTATTCTTTTAATTTTTTTTGTTTACTAAATAGCCCAAAATCATCATAAAAAACGTCCTTTTGTCACTCTGTGTACGTAAATCTAGAAATTTATTAACTCGTTATTGTTCTGAATAATTTTTTCGATTATTGACATATAATTTTATTAAGGTTTCGTATAATTTCATAAAGGTATTGTGTGTTTATTAAGTCATACATATACCTTAAGCAATATCAATAATAATTATGGTTGTATGGTCGTTACTGATGAAATATATTTCATGGCTATACTCTTTAAGTATAACCGACGACGCCTATAATATTGTAAGGCGACGGTTGGTAAAGTATTCGTCACACACATTGTTTCTTTCTGAGATCTAGTCTGTTTCTTTGTGTTTTTTTAAAATAAAGTGTCATTGAACTTGTTTATTTTAATACTATTTGTCTTTTGTTTCTTTTTTTAATTTATAAACTAGCATGAATAAAAATGGTTCTATTATATGTGTTGAACTCTTATACACGTTATATCAGTATTGTTACAACTTTTCTACATCAGTTGCTTTCAAAGGTTTGCTAGAAGAGATCACTTAGAAGTAGATAAATATATTCATGGAAACTACATCTTTGTTTGCAATAGTCTCAATAAATAAATTGTATACTTTATGGAAAAAAAAAATAATCACTACTAACCATGAAGGTACTCTAGAAAAAAACATGTAATTCGGTTTCTTAAAATGTATATGTAAAAACTACATGGAAATACAATTGAAGAAGACTATTAGGAAGTTTTAATATTCGTAAAATAAAAAACGTTCGTACAAATCGAATGTCGTAAGCATTGAAGAAATCTTGGCCCATTGACCACAACTTTACCCCCCTCTACTGTCATAAGCATAACTTTAATGCTCTCCATCGTCATTTCAATGTGGAGGGACAGACTTATTGATAAATCTACGCACCCAAGAGGCTTAAGGTAAGACATAACATTCACAAAAGGTATTAGAAAATCTCCAAAACAAAATTTTACTTAAAACGAACATAAAATTTGGTATTTTTAATTAATTAAAAATAATACGTTCGTTTAATGAATGATATACTTCTTGAATAAAATTTATAAAACATCGTACTAAAATAATTACAGTTACAATGAAGATAAAATAAAATAAAAGTATTAAAAACCGAATAAAATTATATATAAATCCCTCGGCTATTTTATCCCCTATTTTACCTCCTTGGGGGTAGAGTTTTGGAACTTTCTTATTATGCCTTTTTTATGATATTGGAAGGCAAACCAGCAGTCGAATTTCCTGATGGTAAGAAATACACGACGCCTATAGACACCAAAGATGGAAATGGTGCATTGCCAACCTGAGGCTAGGATGGTA
This sequence comes from Lasaia peninsularis, assembly GCA_018236625.1. Classification (NCBI taxonomy): domain Eukaryota; kingdom Metazoa; phylum Arthropoda; class Insecta; order Lepidoptera; family Riodinidae; genus Lasaia; species Lasaia peninsularis. Next base: position 5,046 of record DVZL01000980.1, read on the forward strand.
AGCCTATTGCGTAAAAAAATTTACCGGTTACCCTACCCTCCAAACCAGAACATGACAATGGCGAGCACTGACGCTATTGTGACAGGAATAGGTAAGGCGGTGGTACCAATCCGGGCGAGTCGTTGCAAAACTCTGCCACCTAGTCAATGTCACGGTGTTGGTGACAATAGACCCTGTGCTTGCCTCTTACGAGCTGCCTGGGTGGAAGGCAATTGTTCTATTCTACAACGGAACCCGGACCAACACGGGACAAAACACATCCTACGTCATAACAGGAATAAGTGTGTGAAATTTTAAGTTTCTAGCCTTAAAGATTTGACGTGCGAGTTATACAAAAGTCGATCAATATCTACTACTGACCCTTCAAGCTTCTCCAAATACTATACATGTTATATACATAAATAAGGAGGTGGGCGTTAATGACTACAACACAGACTAATGTATTATTGTACTATATTTCGTATTATGTAACGCACTAAAATCACTATATCTATTTAAAAAAACCCGCATTGAAATCAGTTTTATGATTTTTAAATATCTGAGCATGATAATTAAGATTTTTAAAAAATCTATTAAATCTAAATAATTAAAAAAAGGTTATTGCAATATTATAGAATATGTAAACGATAAAAATACTTGAGATGGATTGCTCCTCTTTCAATCTCTTTAATTGTTGAAGAATGTAACATTTATGTATTTAGAAAAAAGGAAAAATAGACAAGTCCGCCGAGTTTCTTTCGCCGGATCTTCTCAGTAAATGGCGTTCCGATTCGGTAGTAAATATTTTCCATTCTATCCATACATAGGAACAGAGAGCGGAGAGCAACAATAATTTATACTAAGTAGTGATAAATTAAAACTAACAACAATGGGCTTAAAGTAATAGAAAACGCTATTCAGAATTATACATTCATCCATTGCTAATACGTGTTGCCTCGACGAGCTCATGTACACTACTGAAACTGAAGTCAAACAACCGTGGAATTATACAACGAGATTATAGGGCAGTGTCACAGTGACGATCGATAGCCGACGCGGAGAGATATAAATAAGTATGATCACATATCTGTCTTATGGAGGAGCCCTTTTGTTTTACGACTTTTGTTGTTAACCGACTTGTAAGAGCTAATGTTTTGTTATATGACAGTCTTCTTCACCTTAGCCTCATGTTAGATATCAAATGATGTCGTTGCAGGCTATTTAATATAGGGGATATGACAAGAGAACCAAGTTTTACAGAGTGAATGCCACCTGACCCTCGCAACCCAAAAGGGAAACCACACTCCATAATAAACCAGGTTGAAATCATATATGTATACAGAATCCGAGTTTTTTCATAATGTTTCCTCCACCGTAAGAGCATTTCGAAAATATACTTAAAGTTAGAATAACTCAAGCGTACATGGCGGGGTTCGAACCTGGACTACCAAAATGGATACCCTGAGTGCGTGCCACTAGGCAAACATGGATCTTGTTATTATAAGTCAGTCCCTGTAACAATTTATAGCTGATTAGGATATAAATAAAATATGCTTACATTTTTCTCTAACGTAGAAGCACTTTTGTTTTAAGGCTCTTGTTATTAAGCGTGTAAGATTTAGGTTTTGTTATTATAGATCAGTCAGAGAAAGTATAGCCGTTGGGACTGAGATATAAGTAAATTTGATCACACATAATGTCTTACGGAGAAACTCTTTGTTTTTTATGGCATAAAACAGCGAACAGGCACACGGGTCTTGTGATGGTCAGAGGCAACCGTGTCCTATAGACACCATATATGTTGTAGGCCGCTGCCCTGTGGTCGGGCACCTTATGTGCAAATCTACCGGCTACCACACCTCCGGACCGGAACACGATAATGTCATTATAGCGGCAGGAATAGGTAAGGCGGTGGATCCCTACCCGGACGAGTTGCTGCACAGCACTCTACCACCAATGATCATGTAGGTAGTGACACAGGTTATGCTTGCCTCTTAGGAGCTGCCTGGTAGGAAGGCAGTTGGTCTATTCCACACAGAGAACCCGGACCAACACGGGGAATAACCTCTTTTAAAAAATTACGACTTTTATTTTAAACCGACTTGTAAGAATTGAGACTTTGTTACTATAGCTCAGTCACGGTGTTAATTGTCAAAAAATCTATTTCAACGTTTGTTTTGCGAGTTTCATGATTAAACCAGTGTATCGAGAGGTATTGTTGTACGACTGACAACTTTATTACTTTTAAAACGACTTGTAAGAGCCGAGCTTTCGTTGTTATATGGGAATTGTCACGGTGATGAATGATCAATGGCCGAAAATAAAATGATTTCATATTATGTTTTATAGTAAGCAGTTTGAAACTGATTTTTAAGCAAAAATAAAAATATAATTGCTATTTTGCAAAATTTCGCCAAAAAACACTACTGTATGTACTGTATTGTGCGATTCGACCAGGCCAGACGAACAATTCACTCTTCACGTACATTTCACCTCCCAACCGAAGCACTAGACTGAAGAACTAGACTGCACTCCAAAACTCTAAAGCTAGAAGATTATTCTAGTTGATAGAATTTCCCAAAATAACAATCAAATTTTTGTTTAAATAAATCCCGCAAAGTAACGCCTGGTTCTATTAATTGTCTTAAAACCTGTTACTATATAATTGACAGGTTTTGCTAAAAAAGCCATTATATCAACAATGCATGATCAGTTCATTCCAGAAGCCCATTAATACTTTTTCTGTATGTAAATTTATTTATGAACTTTTAGAACCGTATAATTGATTACAATTTTTACATTTATTATTTAGCCAACTTTTGCTATTTAAACATTTGAATTATTTTAAATAATAATTGTTTATTATTAGTTTTATTTGCCATGATGATAATTAAATAGTTAAAATTATTAATTTTCTATGCCTAAAATAATAAAATTAATTTAGACAAGGTTGAAAGTGATGTTTATAAAAAACGTTGACCACTTTACGACTCTTAAGTTTCCTCATAAGACAAAAGCAGTCACATATTCTTATGAAGAACCACATTTGTTTTAAGTCGTTATAAAATCAACTTATAAGGGTTATTTTTTTTCTTACTATGCCTGACATAAACAGAGACGGAGAACTTAAATTTCTTTATGACTTTATTAACCTACTTGTAAGAATTGAGGTTTTTCTTAGAGCCACGGTAGTCTAATCGTTAGGGCTTCAGACTTCGATTCCGATAGTCCAGGTTCGAAATCCACGATATACTATTGAGTTTTGAGAATAAAAGAAAACATCATGACAACCAAAACTTATGAGTTCGGTTTAATCTAGCATTGGACCTGTTTTCTCTTCTAGGTTGCATAGGTTAGATGGCAGTCGCTCTGTGTGAAAATCGCTTCTTTGTCAAGAGAACAGTTCTTGTCAATCGGGGAACCAACCCCGACATCGTCTGATAGGAACTTGTAGGGATAGAACGAAGAAAGAGTTGAGGTTTTCTCATTATAGGGCAATGTCACAGCGACGATCGATATCCGATGTAGACGGTGTGATATAAATAAATATGACTTGCATAACGATTTCGACATCCAGTTTTTCTTCGTCCTAGATTTATATCGTTTCTATATCATCTGTCACTTATATCAGTATGATATCGGGGTCGGCTACTCAATCTAGGAAGCTAGTTTTTACAAAGAGTGACTGTCATCTGTCCTCTACTCGGAGGTGGATTTACACCAGGGGCAGGTGAGACTAGTGCCCAGGGCGGCCAATTTTATGGGGCGGTAAAATTTGAAAAGTTAAAAATAAAAGATTACTCAATAGTATTGATTAATACATTTTAATCATAATCTCTTTTTCATCATTCAAAAAACTTAATTCGTACATTTTTGTAAATTATAATTTTGACACTAATTTAAGTGAATATAAATTTTGACTTTAAGTGAACAATAATAGTAAAATATTTATTTATATCTTTGAAAATTGGAAGTATTATTCGTTTACTATTTTATGGAACTATCGAAATTCAATTGGCAGTTTTTCCTAGTAATTTTAACATTTTTCAAATTATAAACTTCGATCAATTATTTTTCAAAGAAAATTCAATAATTCATCGATTACACTAATTTATTTAAATTTAAACGGAAAAAAAATTTAAATTTTATAAACTGTTAATTTTAATAATAATAAATTAGTTATCTTATTTTTGAACTATAAGTTTGAGTGAAATTTCAGTATAAAGGCGATTTTGTGGTGCCCAGGGGCGGCATTAATTTAAAATCCGGCCCTGCCTCTACTATACTATCTTAGATTAAGTCAAATACATGAATCCGTGTTTCCTCACAATGTTTTTTTCACCGTAGGAGCATTCAGGATTGTACTTAAGTTAGAATAACTCATTGGTTGATAATATTATTACAATTAATTACACTTCTTTGAGTTACATATTTCTGGTTTGGAGGGTAGAGTAACCGGTAAACTTACTCACGCGAGAGGCTTACCATCCACAGCCTTAGGTTGGCAACTCATCATTTACACCTTTGGTGTCTATAGGCAGCGTTACCATCAGGAAATCCGTCTGCTTGTGTGCAAAAAATCGTACGTTTTTATTTATCATATAAAATAAATCTCGTGCTACGAAGTTTCTTTAGGATAACTCCGAAACCACTAAATTGATTTTGGTCAAATGTCTTAATTTATTTTAAATAAATTAAGTCCAACTTAAGAAAGGATAGGTTCCTTACCTAAAGGATAAAAATGGGACCCAAGTAATAAGACTCCGCAGTCCCTCTGGTTGTCTGTCTGTCACCAGCCTATGAATCATGAATCGTGACATCTGATAAGTTGAAATTTTCACAGATTATATCGTATTTCTGTTGCCTCTATAACATCAAATACTAAATACAGAATAAACTTAATATATAAAGGGTGCCCCAATACAACAAACGTGATGTTTTTGCCACTTTTATAGATAATAGGACGGAACTCGCACTTAGCCGGTTATTTGATTCGATACCTCAAAGAGTTTCTTCAAAAGTCTTCATAATCGATGTGTTTGTATGAAGAGTAATGTATGTGGAAAAAGATAGGAAAATATGTTTGAATTCTGACACTTGGCAGTCAATACTCTCTGTCTACGTACATTATAATGTATGTATATCACGATAGTAATAAATTTATATTACTGTACAAATTACACAATTGGATCTGACCCCGAGTCGATGTGGTTAGGCGTGTACACTAGCCACTCGACCAACGAGGCGATTAGAAATGACAATATATATTTGACGGTGATATGACATATATATTTCACAGGAAAACACTTCTGTTTAAATATTTATCAACCGATTTGTAAGACCTGAGATTTCCATTATTACCTATAAGCCGATGTCACAGCGAAAATCTATAAGCGAGGTGAACATAGAGATATTAATAAATATGTTCACATACAAAATGCAAACGCAGTATAAACCGGCTTCAAGTATATGTATATATATCAAGTATGTATATCGATATCGTTTATATAAATGAATATTTTTTGTTTTTTTTTTCATATTTTAAAAGGTACTGAACCTTTCTCCATTAAATATATATGTATAGAGTCACTATTGAGCTGAAATACAACATAATATTTTTAAAAATCAGTTATTAATAATTATTAGAAATACCGCATTACATATATCTTCGGCCACATCGTCACTTAGCATCAGGTGAAATGGTGGTCCAACTGTTGCCTATTATCAAATTAAAAAAAAGCAGTCGAATTGATAACCTAAATTTTTTTATAGGTTGAAAAGTGGAAAATATTGTCATTTATTTACAAATTTGTAAAATGAGAAGTTTTTTATACAAACATATTTGGTTGAGAATAAACACCTGATAATCTAAATATAATAGAATAGAAATTCTTCATAAGAAATAAAAATTATGAAGTACCTAGTATAAGTATTAAGTATTTTTATAGAAGCGGAAAATTAATATGAGCTTATAAAAAGCCCCTTAGGTACGTTTCTTCCGCTGGATATGCTCTGTGAGTGGTCCCGTTCCGACCCGGTGTTAGATTTTAGAATTATATTCGTCACGAGAACCTCTTGAATTATCTTTGTAAAATATTTTCTATTCTATTTGATATTGTTATGCTGAAGTAAAGATTAGAATTGTTTGTTTTCATACAGTGTAGTTGTGTTAAGAAATTACATAAGTATTTAGAACGAGCATTGACATTGTTCTCGATTCTCATCAAGTTCAAGGTCTACGGACAACTCGACTGAGAAAAAGTAACGACACCGCCTCCTTAGCGTACTTAAACGTATATTGACAAAACTAAGATTCATTTCCGAATATACATGAGATAACTATCTAGGTACTCTAACTCTTTCATTAATACAGAACGTTTTTTATTGTGCGAATTACTATAAAGCGTCAGGATGACGCTCTAATATAAAGTAGTAACACCGTGAATATCCAACATACAAATACCAAAGCAATACTAGCACCTAAAACGTTAATTCCACCTGTGGAATAAGTAAAAATATTGAATATCTTGTCTTAATTTCTTAGTGTCCTGACAATAAAGGAAAATATCGTGTATTGATCTTGGATCCTCCTCGATTCCCTTTTGGATTGCAGAAACTAGACGGTCGCTTGGTAAAACCTAGAGTCCTAGTTATATCTCCTAATATAGAAACAGGATAAGACAAGGATGAAGAATATATTTAGCAAAATCTATATGAAAATAACGATATTTACAACCAAGACTGAATAATTTTTTGTATTCGCTATAGCGCGTCAGATATGAAAAAAAGTAGATACGTACTTACACTTTATTTGTGGCATATATAGTATTACGTGTCAGTGTCAGAATAATAAAAACATGTAGTTGAAGTATTACGCGTCAGACGAAAGTATTTTGATGATTTAGGAGTGACGCAAAAAGTGGAAATTTCATAAACTTTACAACAAACATTTTTCAAACATATTTATTTAAAAAAGAAAAACATGAAAGTAATGACTAGGACATCAAATTGAACTGTATTTTAGTCGTTTCGGTATTTCTGAATGGCTGTCATTATGAGTATTTAAAAACCATCGCGAGTTTGCGTAATAATCAAATTTCGCTTTTTTTATTGAAGCATTTAGTTAATAATACTAATATATTGAGACAGATGATGGGTTAGAATAGAAAAGAAAAGATTTTATTTCACAAACGGTTCTTATGACGCGTCTATAGAATTTTAAAATTGACCAACCGGATCCAAACTCGGTTACTCATGGTCATGTAAATAAATAGGTATCAATAACATTACACCTATTTATTTACATTACTATATTTTTGTGTTTTTTATAATTGAAATCGTTCTCCAGGAGTTCGTGGCGTAAAGCATCTACTAGAACAATATCGTAATATTGAATGTTATTATTTATAATAAATTTTAATATTAATAGCTTATTCAATTGGTTTTTAAAAATGTAACCTTTTACTTTTTAATTAACAAATTAATATAACTTAAAAAAATAAACCTGCGTTTTCGTAAGATTCACTATCGATTATATTCAACTTCTTTGTTGAGTTTTCTTATGTTTGTGCAATTTTCCTACGGAATTATAAATTAAGAAAATATATATGTTAGTTCCACGCGAGCAAAGCCGGCTGTATCACTATTTCCCTTGGTCTTTTGAAGACGGCCCGACCAGTTCGGCTATTCTTTCACATTTTATTTTCAAAGACCAATGATAGTTTATGAAGAGAAAAACTAGGAAAATGTAAGAAAAACAGGAAAATACTTTATTTCTCCAACACAAAAAGCTTTTAGCTGTAAAAAAGTGATCGACCGTTCACCGTTTTGGCTAGTTCTACAAAACCCGCACTGAACACTGAATTATCGACTTAATATTTGCTTCAAGAACATTTACATCGATGAAGATTAAAGAGTACCTAATAATATGTCAAGAGTGAACTGGTTAATTTCTTTGTTTTATATTGTGGACGCTAACATCAACGTTATTGAGAGTATGATATTTTGATTCGAGTAATTCCTGTGCTTAGGGTAAATTTTACAAAATTAAAAGAAAATACAGGTTTTGAATCCGCAATATTTGGCTCACGCTGATGATGTGAACTACCGAGTATTCAATATAGGGGTTTAAATATTTAATTATTTTCGTATCGTTCTCAGTCGATATTTGTATCACATCAAGTGTAGTAAGCAATAGATAAATGCGGTTGTTCCTATGGGATAGGACACCGAACAAGCACACGGCTTTTCTGATGATACGAGACAACCGTGGACTATAAACATCATATATATCGTAGGCACGTCGCCATCCTGTGGCCGGACTTTTAGGCAATTATGTGCAAGTTTTCAAAATTTGCCTAAAAATGACGGAAAACTCGAAATTTCTCAATGTATTGACGGAATATAATTTGGATGTATACTACTTATAAAGATATTTATACAAGTATATGACAAAAAAACAGGATATATGTTTTTTAAATAACACTTGTACTATAAAATTACAATTTTGTTTGTGGAAAAGTACGAATAGTTGTATAAAAAGAAAATATACGATGAAATTCCACCAAACGCCGAAATGAAAAGTGTAAATTCAAATAATATTAAATATTTTCTTTTACATAGTAATTTCCTTATGGTGCGAGTAGTAATAATTAATGTGATTAATTATTATATTGTCTATGTTACGATGATAAATTATCAGAAATAACTACTGTATTATGCTCGAATCGTTTTATGTTATAATAATATTCAAGCATATTCAATTACAATTATGTCATTATAATTATATTATTTCACGAATCATAATTATGTCATTAGGCAATATCAAATGGTGCATGTCAAAATGAAATGTTTTGACAAGTCGATAGTAAAATGCGTCAAACTACAACACCCACCTGACGCAGTAGTGGTGGCCGCTGTCGTTATCGATATAGTGCTCGTTGTCGTCGTCTCAGTCGCTGTACTCGTGCTCGCATTAGTCATTTCAACAATCCGATCAACAGCAATTCGATTTCCCGGTAATATCCCTGTACTTTCCGCTGGTTGACTGTCTTCTATCACTTCTGGGTCTTCAGCTTGCGGGCTTGGTGCTGTCTGACTCAAATCATTTGCGACAATAACATTAACCGTCGTCAAAGATTCCATGTCGTTTTCACCTGGGACTTGTGTATTGTCGATGTAAACGGCAGCAGATCGTGCGCCAAGTGTCTCCATAACACTCTCTGCCAAAGACCTTGTTGACAGCTCATCGATATCGATATCTTGTTTGATGTCGATAATAATTTGGTGTCGCTTCGTGCCACTACCTGATGGACTTTGTACTTGATGAACGCTGACTTGTGCCTCGGTTCCAGGCTGTGACATATGATGTTGTATAACATGAGTCAATTGTCCCTCCAAGGTATTGTCTTTGCCCGCCATTTTGATTCTTATCGATAACACATTCAAACACTATCTCAGACTTTCTTTTCAGTCGGGAATTCCTTAATTATAGACTAATGAACACATTTATCACACTATAGGGTCTGTATTCTGAACACTTATCGAGGTCTCGCCTGCACTGCAACGCGCAGTTGCATTGTAAGTGGGTCAGGGGTCAACATACTTCTAATATTTTTGATACTCTTTGTGCGTTGATAATTCGTCTGGCAGTGATAGTTGAGGCACTCTGTTCACATGTTTCCCAGCTGTATGCGCGCTAAGGTTTTGTTTATAGGTCGGCCTAGGGACACATTGACATAGTGTCCTAGATTTTTTGAGCGCGGTCCGCGAACGCGGCCGTCGGTCGTAGCCACTGTGAGGCCTACGACGCGTAGCGCTACGCCGCGCAGTGTAGCATCTAGGAGTCTACTTCCGTAAACTAATCCGACGATTTGTCCTACGATTTAATTTTTTTGTACTCAGGTTTTATGTATACTTGGGTTATTATTGATTATGTAATATATTTTTGGATGGTTTATTTGAAAATTATATTAATTTAATGCAAAAAATACAAATGTATTATACTTGGTTATTAATAGCTTAATATAACTAGTTAAAAATGGCAATGGGATCCAGGAACAAATTTTCACTTATGATAATTATGAGAAAGACTTTCACGTTTTCTTTATACTAAAAGTCTGATTTTGAATACTTTTAAAATGTTTAAACTTTTTTAAAACATAATTTTTAATATTCCTATTTCAACATATTTTACTTAATAAGGCAGTGTTATTGTTTTACATTCTATGCATATTGTGTTCTATTGTTTTTGTTTATTTATCCATTTACAAGACACACAAAAATCCAAACGTATAGCCATTTTTCACAAATACACGTGTATTTGTTCACTAATTAATGTACCAAGTCAAAAATATAAACCTGTCAATTTTTTAAATTCCATATTTAATTAAACTGAAAATCTTACGACTGGTCTGTGAAAACTTCAACCCTGTAAACCACTCTATATTTGGCGACACGTGCCTACGCATGCGCATAAAGTAAGGTATATTTATCTTCCTCTAACCCTATTGTTTGTCTCTTTCAAGGGACTTCGATCGTTCGGGAATGACGAAAAAGCATATAATCGAATTTATGTTGGGCCCTGGGCTCGCCACGCCGCCGTATGTATTTATATAGCGTCAACAAAAAAAGTTACTCCCTTGCTTATGTAGCTCGTTTTATTTACACTTTATATATTATATTTTTAAATAGAAAAATAAAAGTATAGACAAATCTTAACCATCTAGTCCAAAAGGAAGCAAACTATTATATTCTTTTGTTGTGGTTGTTAGTCGTTAGGTGTTAGTAGACTACGTTAAAATTGGAAAAAGTCACTAAAATAATACAAAAAGCAACTTCTCGCCTTTTATCCCCGAAGGGGAAGGCCGAGGTGTGCTAGAGTATCGACCTGGGAATTGAACCAGCTAACGATCTTAACAGGCAACAGCCGTACCGTTACACTACTGAAATACAGAAATAATATGTCATTATAATACTATTATTAAATTATAATTAAATGAAATAATTCATTAAATTAATAAAAATAATGTTTATCACAGGATAAACACTAATTTTACCACAGCACTATTGTTGAAGCCCTAATTCAGCAAAGCCCTTCTGAAATGGGTGCGCTACGGCGTAGCCCAACGCTACGATGTAAAAAGTATTCTGTCTCATTCTCCCGCAGAATCTTGCGACTGTTATTACACATTGGGCCAAGGTCTAGGCTCGACATGTAGAGACCGACATAGATATGTTGATAGACCGTAAAACTCTGATATATTTCCCGACACTCTCAAAGTGTATGATAGAATTGAGCTTGTGTTTTTCGTGAAATAATAATACTTTCATTAATTAATGACAAAAAAGTTATATAAAAAATCTTTTTTTGCTAACTTACTCTCCATGATTACGTAAGTTAGTATGATCTAACTGCCCAAAACGAGGAAACTCGTAGTAAACATAGCGCTAATGCTTTCGCTTTTGATTTGCACCTTTATAAATATAAAAAAATATTTCGAAATATTATAAATTTTAATTAAATTAATTATTTGAAATTGGTCTCGCGAGAATTTGTTACACAAAAAGGGTCAAAGTAGTCTATGTACTTATCAAGGTCATTGACTATCTACTCACCAAATGTAGTAATATATACATATACATTATTTACTTCGACACATTACACGCATTTTTAAATTCAAACATCAGAATAAAATAATACATTTTTAATGAGGTAAATAAAATGAAAAGAATATTGATAAATACTATCAATTTAACTGCATAGGTAGCAAATTATATTTTTCCTTAGCTTTAAATATTAGGACTAAATAACAAACAAATACACCTAAATACATAAATCCAAAATTTAAAATTCTTATTCAATCAGTGAGGTCTACGACTACCCTCTATTTTAGACAATTATATTTCCCAAGATATGCGACCTAGTCACAAAGTTTTTGCTATCAGCAATGACTTATCTATATGAACGTTATGAAGCTAAAGGTACTATCTGAAGATTAGACTCCTAACAAAGTCTTATTCCCATATTTAGAATTGCTAATTTACTACAAACCAACCTTTCTTTTTGCAAGTTTTGATTACGTCAAAACAATCCGAACATATGAGAGTGAGACAGCCGGCCCTATGGGAATAAGGGAGAAGTTGTATATTGGGGAGAGGAGTATAAACTCCAGGTAGTACCTTTAGCTTCATGAGTCACGTTAAGGAAAAATTGACACTATCAACCTAGCAAATCTAATTGTAGATAATTTGCAATACATTTGATGTTGGGTAATGACGTCACTGTTTATTTAAAACCAACAAACTAAAGGTCAAATCACTATTGTTGTCATTGAGACTTTACTAAAAACTTATAATATGACTTGGATTCGAACTTGGTACGAGCACTCCCCAAACTAATAAAAATACCGTTAGTGTATTAGACCTCCTATAGACCCCTCCCTCTACGAGTAACGGACCTTGATGTATATGTTAATTTAAGCTATTTATTAAGGTTTACGACTGGTTTAAACTAACACCTTTGCCAAATGGATTCTTTTTCATATTTAAGTTAACTAACTAAACTTAAGTTAACTTGGCACTGATGATGCTGTAAAACGCGAAACCGGTCGGCTATTCAAAAGATAATTTTCAATTATAAATTATATGTGAAAAAGTACATGCTCATTTTAAATATGAATATGTGGAATTTTCACCAAGCGCCAACGATGAATAGAATGGATTCTTTTTTTATCATAAAAGTTGGTGTGGCGCGAGGGTACGCTGAGATTCTTCGTGGTGTACGCCCGCTGCGATTTGGACATTTGACTGCAACTTGACTATAAGATTTAATCACTCTAACCTATCATGTCAACGTAGCGTCAGTACTTGCCATTGTCGTATTCTGTTATGAAGAAAAAGGACTTGCACATATGATCTAAAATTTCGGCCATAAATTACTGCTCCCGTATCGTCTATGATGTTTATGGGCGAAGGTTGTCCCTTAATATTAAAAGAGTTTAAGTTTCTTAAATTCAAGGCCATCTAGTTGGTATTTCGTTAAATGGTAAAAAATCGAAATTTTTGTAAAATTTTTTGTCTAATATGCAATATATAACTGGGATAATCCAGCCATTTAAGACTTTTTTGTAACTAAAGCCTTTTTGTATTTTATTTTTATATTTTTTAATGGCAAAGTCCAATATTGAACGAAATAGTGACAATTTTTTATAAGATGGCAAACGAGCAGGCAGATCTCGCGGTATACCCTAACCTATCGTATGTAGTAAGACGATAAAGTCAAACACCGACATTGTGGTAGCAGGAATAGATAAAAAGACATCCAAGTGAGTTAATATACAGAACCAAGAGTATTTGACCCTGCCCATGAAACTAAAACATTTTGGCAATTAAGAATTGGTTCACTATTTTCACCTTTATCCAATAGACATTTTTTGAGTCTAACTTTCTTTCTTTATATTTTTTATGGATATAGACACTATAGATGTTGTAGGTGTGTCACTATCTGTGGTAAGCCTTTTAGGCCATATGTGCAAGCCCGGCTACCCTGCCTTCCGCACCGGAATACGACACTATCAATATGGTGACAAGAATAGGTAAAAGGTAATTGTGAAAATAAGATTACAATCGACTAACTATTAAAAAACTTTACAATTTGTCGGATAAAAATCATATTTTTTTAATTAAATTATTTAGATATCTTTTTTGCAATATTCTCAATGGGAATAACAGATTTCATGGTATACTTTCCAGTTTACTCAGCTTCCAGACCGGAACACGATTGACTTTTTACTGAATAAGTAAAGCTGCTCATATAAATACAGAGGTTTTGTTACCACTTGGTTCACGAATTTTAGAATATTTCCATAATGAAATTGACTCTAGTACTGCCATACTCCATTGAAAAACTTGCATTTACTTTTCTAGTTCTAGTTTTACAATGACAACATAGATGTCGCTAATATCAAGACTGAATTTCATGAATTTTCACATGTATTTTATAGTTAGTGTAGTTGTAGGTTCTCTTACCACATATTTAAAAAAAATGGTGATTTTGCCAATATTCTTGTTCCACTATTCGAACTGTATCAGATTGGAACTGCCAGGAAGGTATTTCTAGGACATTTCAAATTAAGCGTCTTTAAATAAAAATAAAACAGAAATCTTTTAGTTTAGTGTATTTCCAAATTTGGTGTTTTTTTTAAGGTGTTGTCCTCAATTATTATTATAAGCTATCAGTAGTAGAAAAATATCAAATGTCACATCTTTGTGTTATAAAGTTTTGTGTCTCACAGGCTGGCTGTATATCATAGAGAGAACGCCCATTTACTAAGTATCAAATACAGTTTATACGAGGTATATGTATTTTTTTTATAAAAAGATTAAGACATTGTATAGGTATGTATTAATTTTTAAAAAAAAATAAATAAAAAAAGTACTTTCACGCCGAAGAGATAAGCAGAGGTGTGCTAGTGTATATTCACGACTCGTAAGTCCAGTAGATATACTTTCTAGTATATTCACCCACGATTAGCCAAGGTACTGGGGCACATAATATGATAGGTGGCAAGCCTATCGCCACTTCGGGCACATTCCAATCCCGGGCAATGTAATGCTTACT